>VWZT01015863.1:1140933-1212808 GCA_013397055.1 Pachycephala philippinensis
GGGCAGCGGCGCCGCCCACGAGAGCGCCCCGGCGCCGCCGCCGCCCCCGCCGCCCGCGCACCCGCACCCGCCGCCCGCGTCCCGCTCCCTGCTGGCCGCCCTCGTCCTCCTGGGGCTGGGACAGGTGGTCTGCAGCGTCGCTCTCTTCCTCTACTTCCGAGCCCAGGTAAGCAGGGACTGGCGCGGGCGCTGCCCACCGTGGCTAGTGCGGCCGCCTCGCACCCTGCAGAAAAGGGGAAGGCCCTCGCGTAGGTGCGATCGGGGCGATTACTTTAAAAAAGAAAAAAAAAAGAAAAAAGAAGTTGTAGAACACATTTATCTGTCTCTGAAGTTGATGCAGCTCTGGCCGATGGTCTCCCAGTGCCCTGCCCAGCTCGTGCTGTCCCCTGATCTCTGGCTCAGGCCGAGGGGTTCCAGGTAGCGCTCTGGGCATCGGGTGCATTTTGGGGTACAGGGCTTCGCAGCGAGGTTGGACATGAGGGGTTCCCTGACTCGGAAAAGAGTTAGTCATGATCCTTCACCTAAAGTTTTGCGGAACTTTGGTTTTTAATGATCGGCTTTCAGTTTTCTGCTGGAGAGAAGTTTGACATTGGATATTAGAAAAAGGTTCGTCACCCGGAGGGTGGTAAACAGGCTCCCCAGGGAACTGGTCACAGCACCAAGCCTGACAGAGTTCAAGGAGTGTTTGGACAATGCTCAGGTACATGGTGTGAGTTTTGGAGATGGTGCAGTGCGGGATCGGGAGTTGGACTTGATGATCCCTGAGGGTCCTTTCCAACTCAGCATAATCTATGATTCTGTGACATATCTGAGGTCTTTGGCTGCCATGAATGTTTCACCAGCAGGAGAAATGGCTTTAAGGACAAAAATGGTCATCACGCAACACCACTTGTGATGGTTTATCACTCAGGCTGCGCAGGGGCACTGCAGAGGCGCGGGGTCTGTGCTCGTGAGCATCGGCCAGAGGTGCCTCCTGCAGCTCAGGAGCTTTTTCTGGGATTCTGGGGATTTCCGGCAGAGAGCTGCCCCTCACCTGGCAGGCCGCGAGACGGCCGGGATGCCTGAGCAGAGGCAGCGGTGCGTGCGAGAGGAGCGCGGGGAGGTGTCGCTGTGGCCGCAGATAAGGTGATGAGCGGTTGGGCTTTCGGAGAGAAGAGGAGCCTGCTTCTTGGAAATGGCTCGGCTGCCTGGATTCCCTCCCTGCTGCATCTCTTACCCTGCAAGGCTGAGCACTCTCGGAGGAAGTGGGGAGCTGCCAGCTAGTTGGTTCTCAGAGCTAGGTTAGATAGATTTCTGCTTGGCTTTGTTGTCGATGCTAATTAGTTCTCTTAATGTGGGTCTCGCTGCCGTCATGGAAGTGGTACTTGTGTTGTGTGTACTTTTCATTTGAAGTCGGCAGAGACTGGAAACCTGTTCCTTTCGGTTTACTTTCTAGGTAGAGGCACTTGACCTTGAGGTAGCAGGCTGGATTTCTTAACAAAGTGCACTCTGGAAACAGGTGTTGCACAAGTGTATACCCACTTAATCAGATGAATGACTGTCAAATATACAGTAGCACTGCTGATCATTTATTATTTCGTACTTTCTTATTGACAATGGCTTTGTGTTTTCCATTTTTCCAAAAATAAAATGTAACGGCAATACAGCACTTAGTTAATCATAACTTGTATATTTCAGAAGAGTGACATCTAATTTCTGGGACTCATTGTAAAGTAGCTTAAAGCTACTTGTTTGCTTGACAGTGAAATAAATGAAAGCCTGCTTCGACTTGTGACAGGGGAATGTTTTTCACTCCAGATGTTCATGAACCTGGAAAGACATTCTTGTCAAAACATAGCTGAGAGATGCACAGCTATACATTCGTTAGAGGGCTAGAGAGGCTTTGCAATCCAAGCAACTAATCAAAGTACACCCCCTTATTAAAGACTCTTTTTGAGAGGTACATGTCAGTGCTTCACATGTGCCTAACAAAGGGTAAAAAGAACCATAATGGCTATTTTCCTTCTGCTTCCCTGATTTAAAAAATGGTGTGGTCCAGGTGTAACTCTGCGTTTGACAGCTTAATTCTCTTGCTAGTTTCTTGTTCCTGTAGATTTGGAGTAGTGCTGTTGAATGGAGTCATTTGTAAATTTGAATTTCCAAAATCTAGAATAGGTGATACAGCTCAATGTAGGCTTGACTGAAGTCATTGCCTAAAAAATTTTTAATGGAGAAAATATCATCAATGGAAAATAGAATAATAAGTATACTCATGAAGTAAGTACATAATTCACTATAAGAAGATATGATAATCCATATTTGTTCACCATTTCTAATTGTGAAATAAGATAGATGGAAAAACATAGTAGGTCCTACAGAAGTTAATTCTTATTTCTCGCTCTTAGAGATTTAATTTAAATGGGTCATGATCAGACCTCTTTCTTTTGAAAAGATTTCTGTGAAGTTTGATTATATTAATCTACCTCAATTTGGCCTTTTCAGTGTGAATTTCAGCTATCTAAATTTGTACTTTAAGAACAGAACTTAATTATTTTTAATTAATTTTGTTAAAATAACGAGGAGTTAGTAGTAGAAGCTGTGTATGAAAAGATTTTATTTGTTTGCTTGGTAAATTAAGCAAATGTGAATTGGAAAAATCTGACTGTATATGCTGATATTAAGAAATTATGTATCTTAGAAGCGCTTAAAAACCCTATCTAAGTGTCTGAGTAAACTCTGACTCAGTTTTGCCATTCACATTTTGTCTGTATTTGCATAAAATCATTTGGGCTGGATCATGACACAGTATAAGCTGAGACAATAGTTGAGGTTTTGGTTTTTCCTTAATTTTGTTTATTTTGTGGCTTGAGCATTTGGAATTTCACAAGACACATAACTAAGACTGACACTAGGTTTTCACGGGTAAACACATGTTTGTGGCCAAGAAATAATGCAGTGCAATGCAAGTGAGACAATGAGCTGGTATGTTGAAAAAGAAAGAAAAAAATCAACAAGTTTGAATTTTACCAATATTCTCATAATAGTGTCTTGAAATGTAAAAACATTAGCATGTTCTAACTTTGCTTTTTGGTCTCATCCTGTGCAGTGGCACTGAATCCAAGAAATTAAACAATAACAAAATGTATTGGTCTTAAGCATTTATTCTGCTTGTGCTTTGAGGAATATTTTCTCATTATCTATGAAAATGCCATGAAAATGTAGTTAGATACTCAGAGCAGCTGGAGGTCATCACTCAATAAAGACTTTTGCACAGCACAAGGTGAGAGAGAGAAGTATTTTATTTAACTTGGACTGATAAATGCTGAGGTACAGTCTCCAAAAGCTTAGCTTTTGAGCTTTTCTTTCTGGCCTATTTCCTTAGTGCACTTAGATCTCAAAAGAGTAGGAATCTGGTGTAACACTGACTGAACTGGAGGCAGTGAAGCAAATTGGAAGTGCTCAAATTGAAATGTGGTGGCTGGGTATCTAAGGCCCACAGTTTAAGCTAGACCTCCATGCACTTTTCCCATTAAAAAAAAGTCTGTACAAATATTAGATATTCTACGAGATTGAAGAGTTCACACTTGGTTTAATGGTGACCTGGAAGTCAGATTTTTATTGCCATTTCATGCTTACGTGAAATTCTGACTTTCACTGTGGTATGTTTTCAAACAATTACCTTCCAGACTTCAGATGAAGTTTTGTGGCTAGCAGGAAAAACAGCTTGCTGGGGGTCATCAGCATCTCTCGGAAGCTTGGAAGAACCCCTTCTTGGTGCTTGAGAAAGGTCATGGAGTGCAAAGGGATATTTGATAGTCTGGGAAGTGGTTTAAGTTTGAAAAGAAGTGCAAGTATAAATGTCAAACATTTATTGTAATGAGTAAGTATTTAATGCAATGTTGTAACAGTGCATAATTGATGCAAAATTTAATAGTAAAGGTGGCAGGAATGTATTGTGTCTTTTAAAACTAAGCTGAGTCTTTTTTTCATCAGAAAATTGGTTCTTAGTTCTGTAAGTTCCATGATGCTGGAGTTCATTTTGGCTGCCCTGGATTGAGTGAAAAGAGTCCAGAAATGCAACTAGAATGATGATAGATTCTGAAAATCAGGGGGCACTGAACAGTCTGATCTGATTTCAAGGTCAGGCAAAATGGATATTAAAAAATAAGCTAGACACTCCTCTCTTTAGTTTAATTCCTCTAGGGTGTTTGGGTTACTTCACACTTTATAAAGCTTTCTGCTTTATTTTTGTTTGCATCTTGATGTTTCTTCCAGATACTAAATCTTTAGGACTTTCTGCTGAAGGTGCCCTGCCCTGCAAGTTAGTAAGCTCCTTCTGGTATTTCATCATAATTTTCTTGTTCTTTAGAAGTTTTTCTTAAAACATGTGCTTGGAAGTTTTTCTGTGCATGACTGCTTCCCCACAGTTTTGATCTCGGTGCTTGGTAGTTCAGTGCATGTTCTTTGTAAAAACATAAGATGCAGGATTTCTGAGAATGCCTTTTCAGGCAAGTGAGCTGATTTTCATAGTTAGATGTGGTGAAGAGTATTCTTGAAGGTATTCTTTGAAAAAGGTGAGGGCAACAGGTAGGTTAGCTAGTTGCAAAATCAGAGTCTCCCCTTATCAAACAGTAAATCTCTGGAGACTTGCAGTTTTTATCAGGGTGGGCTGCACAGCTCCAAGTTGCTGAAGCCATCAGCTGCAGTGCTTCCATTAAGCCTTCAATCTTTTACCTGTAGATGCAGAGATGCTGTTTTTCTCTCTTAAGCCTTGAGCAGATGAACTATAATCTGAGCAAGCAGTTCTGTGCAGTCTGCTGTTACTGTTGTGGCACAGTATTGTGTGACACATTTGATTGATTTCTAGTGGGTGACAGCTGTGAGTCTATGCTGACATGATTGGTCATTCTGGACACTCAGGCCTTTACAAATTTCATGATCTTTGTGCTGTAAAACCTCGTTTTCTTGCCTGTTGTTCAGAAGATGTGTTTTAATAAATCCAAAACTGGGATAGTAGTCTCTGACTAGTAGAATTACTGATAAAAATGAGTATTTATTGGCAGTTATTTGCTGTAGCTTTCTGTGTTGTATCCTGTGATTCGTGTAGAGGGGAGAAGACTTGGATATCCAGATCCTGTTAGAGACATCAGTTCTGTCAGGTCTCTAATGATCCCAGTGTGAGAGGTTATATTTGAAATAATGGGTCCTGTTTTGGGTCCCTCGGTACCAGATGTGTATCAACAAACTGGGAGGTGTCCAGCAGAAAACCACTGTGACAGGTAGGAACCACAGCGTATAAAAGAATGGAGAACTGGATTCTTTGACAAAGAACAGACTAAGGTGAGGGAAGCTAATCACTGTTTTTAGCCGCCTAGAGACAGTCAGGCTCTTCAGAAATGTGCAGCAGAAACAAGAGGCACAGTCAGAAATTGCAGCAAGGGGAACTGTAGCTGGATATAAAACCCAAGGTTTTTACACACTAGAAGTGGTGGAGTTTTAGGACAGATTGCCCAGAGAGGCTGAAAGTCTTCATTGATGGACATTCCCCAAAGCTTGTCTAGACAAGGCCTTAACCCACCTGACCTAAGTTACAAGTTGGTCCTGCTTTAAGCAGGGGGCTGGGCTAGAGACCTCCAAAAGTACCTTCCAACCCAAGTCATTCTGCACTAACTACTTTAGCAGATGTTGGTAAACATTTTGTGCTCTTTTCTTTTTTTTTTTTTNTGAGTTCTGAATAGAAATGGAAGATCGTGTGAGAGATGCTTTTAGAGTGCAGTTTTAGTCGGTTAGAGCTAGTGCTGCCTTCCTGCTATTTCCTTCTCATGCCTATCCCTGTACTGGCTCCGATGCTTGCCTGATATTTGGATGACTTGGTTTTGGGGAACGAATCTTAAAGGAAATTAGGCCAGTAAAAATTCCTCCCTTGTTAGTGATTTAGAAGAGGAGACTGAAATCCAGGGATTAAATTCTATGGTGAAGGGGGTGAGAGCAGAGAGGTGCTGGTTTAGATCTCCTTATGCAGTTAATGAGGCTGCAGTGCACTAGCTGACTTCAGAAGACATTAGAGTAGGTTTTTAGCACTTAATTCATAGAGCTGCAATGGCTGTACATAGATTTTCTTTGGGATTCAGCTGTGTCAGGCCATCACAGGAAGATATTACTGCCTCCGAGCCATTCTGTAATTCATCACTACCCCTCTGCTCAAAGCTGTGGCATCTTCTGATTTTCAGGTGAACCTTTTATGACCTGTTTCATTATCAAATCTGCAGGGATGACTGAGACAGCTAAACCAGGCTACAGGGTCTGACACTGGTCTGAATGAATCAGGCAAAGAGCTTTCCGTCTGGAGACTTGAGCAGAAGGATGGTGATGGAGGAGGCAGCATTTGATGCTGCTGTCTGTGCAACAAGTGTCTCTGCTGTGTGTGACTGTTGGGTGGCTGCCTGGCTGGTGTAGACTTTAATTGAGCTCTGTAATCCTAACCTTACGCTTTTAAGTTAACTAATTTCTTTTTGGTGAGGCTAGGGAGTTGAATTTATGTTCCTGTGAACAAATTATGTAACATGTTTGATTCACTCTGGCTGTTTTGTATTGTGAAAAACATTCTTTCTTTTGATGTGCTGTTTTGTTCAGCGTTGTGTTAAAGGAAACTGAACGCTGGGCACTGTCCATAATGTCTTGGTATTCCTGCATTGCAATTACAAATAACATTTTGTAATTCTCAAGTGAAATTGCTTCTTCCACCTAATCAGAAAAATAGAAGTAAATGTTGTTTAACAGGCCAGGTAATACAGTTAGAGAACCTAGGGTGCATAAACCCTTCTTCAAGCCTGAAGTAAAAGCAGAGTAAGTGCAAGTTGAGAACAATTTCTGAGAGTCCTAGGCCATCTCTGAAAGATAGTTGTTAATCTCTTCGCTGTAAAGGATTTGGAGTATGTGAAGACAGGGTGAAATGATTTAAATAGTTTTTTGTGCAAAACTCTGTCAAGGTACAATCCTAATCCTTGGAATATCTTCCAGTTTATCTAAGTGATAGAACACAGGATTTAAAAATATACTTGATTCAGTCACAAAGACTGATTGCTAAAAAATGTCTTGCAGATACTCTAAACATTCTTTGCCCAATGAAGCAGAGGTGTTTTGTGGTGCAGTTTAATAATCTTTTGGTCTTTGTCTTTTGCTGTCTTGGTGGCTCTTTCACACAGCAATATCTCTTGCCACTGTCAGGCAGTACCAACTGGCAACTAAATCCCACACAGCCGCTCACTCCCTGGTGGGATTAGGGAGAGAATTGGAAGAGTAAAAGTGAGAACTCATGTGTTGAGATAAAGAAAGTTTAAAAGGGAAAGAAAAAGCTGCACACACAAGCAAAGCAGAATATGGAATTCATGCACCACTTCCCACGGGCAGGCAGGTGTTCAGCCATCCCCACGAAAGCAGGGTTCCATCACACATAAAGTGACTTGGGAAGACAAATGCCATCATTCCAAATGTTACCCCTTTCCTTCTTCCCCCACCTTTATATACTGAGCATGATGCCGTATGGTCTGGAATGTCCCTTTGGCCAGTTCTGGTCAACTGTCCTGGCTGTGTCACCTCCCAGCTCCTTGCACACCCCCAGCCCTCTCTCTGCTGGGGTGAGAGGCAGAAAAGGCCCTGACTCAGTGTCAGCACTGCTCAGCTGTAACAAACACATCCCTGTGTTATCAACACTGTTTGGTCACAAATTCAAAATACAGCCCCATACCAGCTACTGTGAAGAAAATAAACTATCCACAGTGAGCACATCCACAAAACAGTTTCAGTGATAGCTGACTGATAGCTTTGGTGATATAATTTCAGTGATAAAATAGTTTCAGAGATAATTTCTGTTTCTCCTCATGAAAATGATATGCTATACACACACATTCATACTTTCTCCAACTTTCCCCAAGTTTCTCTACTTGGCATATGTGTGTCATCTTACAAACAATAGCTTTTTGAGGTAGGATGACTGTGATATTGCTCTGAGTGGTTGAAAAATGGCATTCAAGATTATTGACTTAACCATAAGAATGGGATTTATCTTTAACTTTAGAAAGTCACATATCTAGTCTAAGCTAATGAAATAGGCAGCACCAGAAGATAATTCATTCTCCTATCTCACGTGTTTGCTGGATGAAGTAAACCCTGATGTTGGGAACTTTTCTCTCCACATTGTTTACAATGAAAATTTAGATAGTAACCTTAGCCAGGGACCAAACTTTGAGATGGTTGAGAAGTGTCTCTAACACTTAGACCTGTGGTTGTGCTTATGTTTTTGTTTCAGATGGACCCTACTAGAATTTCAAAAGAACATGCACACTGTGTCAGAACACTTTTCGGACACCAGGAAAGTACAGATTTGCATGATGGGTCCTTTGAAAGTCAAGAGGCGAAGTTAATGCCAGAATCCTGTAGGAGTGTGAAACAGGCTCTCCAAAGGGCTGTGCAGAGGGTAAGTGGCACAGATGGCTGTGTTCCTTTATTTCATGGTCCTGTTGAACTTAAAACAACTTTTCCAAAACCTGTATTCAGAGGTAAGTTCTATAAATTATCTTCTGGTGTTTGAATAACACCTGAAGTTTCATCCAGGACTGCATTGTATTTGCTCATGAACCTGGTAGTGGCTAACCAATTCAAGCACTTTTTTTTCTTTTCTTTTTTTTTTAAAAAAGAAAGGAAGACTTGAAGTTGTACTAACAGAACTGATTGAAGTTAGGTGATTAGCCCTTCTGACATTTGGATGGGCCTGAATGGTATTAATTTATACTAATTTTTGTATAGGTTGTCCAACGCTTTGGATGCTTATAACAAGTGTCAGTTCCATATTCTTTTCAAAGGAATCTTCCAGGCAAGATTCTCTTAAGATCATCAGCAAGCAAAATATTGCCTGAAAGAAAAGGAGATAGCATTTGCTCTTGTTTCTTACTCTGTCTATAGCCCGAAATGAGGGACGGTACCTGCTTTGGTTTTGCTCACTTTGTCAGTTCTGTGTTCTGTGCAGACCATTCTCACACTGGCAGAAGACCTACTTTGGCATAGCATGATAACTGGGTGGTCTTTGCCCAGGAATTGAGAATGACAGCTTGTTCCCAAACACAAATGACAAAAGTAGTCAGCCCTAATGAAGAAGCCTAGGCAAGCTGGAAATACGCCACAATCCCCTTTTACTGCAGTTACTGCCTTTAATCTCTTTTTGTGTTCATGATAGTGTTTAGTGCTAATTATGGGCTGTGTAACAGATGCATGTCTGCTATGGTATTTGGTTTTCCTGGCTTATCAGGCCCATTACAACTTTACTGCCTCACATCTGCACAGGACTGTTAGTTTTTCATGAAGGGTATTACATTAGATTTGAGCTGAACTCACACACACTTTAGCGTGAACTGTACTTGAGTTAAATTTACAGCGTTTGAATTGTGCTAATGTGATGTTTACTTTCAACAGAGAACTCTGAGTGACAGATATTTTTGTGAACAAAACACAGAGAAACATAGGAGTCCATGTCTTGTCCCTTCTGCTAGCCACCTCCTTCAAGAGCTTAAGGGGGAAACAAAGGATTAGTTTTAAATGTAGGATCAGTTCTTTCCTGCTGCATTTTATGGAGCTTCTCATGCTGCACCTACATGCATGCTGTGTGCTCGGCTGCTCATTCTCGTGATTCCCATGACAGAGCAAGGAGCTTGTTACAGTAAGTCCATGGGAAGCCCTGTGTTCTGGTCATTTGCTGCTGGTTACTCAACAAAGGCACTGGCTTTAGCTGAGGCTTTATATCCTGCCAGTCTGGGTGGAGGTTAAATGCTGCAATGTCAGTGGCCGGGATAAGTAGTGAGTAGGGATAACTCTTTTGGCTGATGACCATTAGTTTGAGAACAATAAAATTTCCCTTGCCAAAGTAATTAGACTCTGAATTTCCTTTGAATGCAACGGAGTTTATTAAGCAGCTGCACCCGTGGTCTGGGTGCTTTGTCATCTTAAACCAATGACAGAGAAAAAAATAGATAGGAAGGTGATGACCTGAGGCTTTTTGCATCTTTTCGGTAAATCAGAGAAGTGGAAGTAACAGTGTCAAGGCAGAATTATACTTTATCATCATCTGTTAGCTCTGCCTTTCATTCGCCCTGCAAGAGTGAAGAGCAGAGATGCAGCTGTAACTTACTTGCAGTTGTGTTACTCCTTTGTGTGTGGGGATACAGCGAATGTGACTTGAAGGTTTCCTGTTGCCTGTGCTTTCTTCGCTTTCCTTAAGGAGAGTCTAAAGAATCTAACTTATGTGTGTTTTAAGAACCAGTATCCTTATTTGAACTGTCAGCTTGCTAAGTGACTAAAATGGAACACTTTAAAATACCATTTATGTTTTGTGATTTTTCAATATATTGTCTTTTGCAATTTGAGCTATTCAGGAAATGAAAATAGACAAATTTCTTTTGCTCAGGTTTATGGTCTGGTTACAGCTTCTAGCTTCCTGAACCAGTTCTCATCAGTTTTCTTTGCACACCTGTAGACAGAGTGCTTAAATGTAAAGCAGGGATTGATGTTGAAAATGAAAGTGCTGTTATGAAAACCGGTGTAGTAGGGCTGCAAGGTCCAGTCTAGAAACACTTGTCTCCTGAAAAAATAAGAAAGTTTTTTTCTTTTAACCAAAATCTAATGATTGATTCCTTAACATATTCCAGTATAAAAATGCTTCTTAAGGAGCAACTTACTAAGTAGAGAGCATATTTTCAATATTGCATATAAACTTTCAAGCAGACAAATAATATACTTTCCTAGCCAGTCTGTTTGCTTAATTTTTTTCCATGTAACCCTAAAAAGCTTTTGGCAGTCCAGATGCTCTAACCACAGTCCTTATGAAGCCTGTTATGAGCCTGAAGTAGAAAGGACTACAAACATATCTTGGGTCAATCCATAAGTAACTTTTCTTGGCAATGCTCCCAGCTTCTAGCTGCTTGTGGAGTTCAGGCATAAGCTATTCTCCCACATGGCAACAGAGTGCTTTGCTAGACCTCCAGGGCAGCATTTATAAAGAGATCTATATACTTAGCAGACATTTAAAGAGCACATAGTTATGGACCAAGTAAAGGTTTCACATGTGATTTGTGTAAGTTGTTAAAATTTCACCTACAATTTTGTAGGTTTCCATCCTACAATCTTACATGCTTTTTTTTTTTCTGCAAGCAGTAGACTACTCGTTTGGAGAGAGGTTGTATTGCTGGTCTCTAAACTATAGTCTGATGAATTGGTTCGTGTACTTTGTATTTCACTTCCTTCCTGATTAGCATTCTTCAAATTGCTGAATTTCCGGCAAGAGAATCAGATACTTCTTCCTGATATCAGCTGTACTTAAAGCACTTGGTAATAAAAGAATCAAGTGCATAAAGAAGCTTTAAGACCACATCTGAAGCAGTAAGTGACTGTCCAGGAGTTCTCATTGGTCTCAAAAGGCTACTTAGAGCTGCTCAAAGTAGATACTGAGATACTTAGTAAAAAGCTAAGGGAGACTAAAAACCTTTCACAAATGTTGTGTGTTCAGGTGTAGCCTTGTCTCTGCATCCTCAGCACTGGACATAACTTCAAGAGCAAGAGTTATTTTTGCAGCCTGCTATGGATGAGGTAGAGAGCAGTTTCCAACTTTCCAGGCACATAAAGCATGATTTTTAGCTTTAAAATGAGAAAGTTTTGGAGCTTCTTAGTGGCCTCATAACTTTTTTTAGATGAAGGGAAGACATGTTTTTCGTTTTTGTGACTAACTCCTTGTCTGTTGTTTAAACATTGAGTGTATGGAGGAGGTTGGAATGTGGGAAGCAGGCCAGCAGAGTTGACTTGGTGGGCAGTGAGCAAATGACAAAGGTGTACAAGTGCAGCTTGTCATAAGATTAAGAGTGGTGTGATTTTTGTGTACAGTTCTGCTAAAAATAGCTGAACAGCTTGGTATCACACACGGTTCTGTGGATGGCAGTCTTAAGAGAAGTCACTGGTAATGTTTTGTCAGCAGTTTTCATGCCTTTATAGCAGTATCTTAGTCACGGGTTCTGTTGAGCTGTTTCTGCCTCCTTAATGAGCCTCTACATGGAAAGTATGAGACACCTAAGAGCATTCAGAAGCTAAAAAACACAGCTGGTACTTTGGAGATTTGAGAAATCACAGCTCTTAATTCCTTACAGTAAGAATACCAGGGGATTTTATAATCCCATTAAGAGGCTACCTTCAGACATCTGCTGACAAACGTCCTTCAGGGTCAGAAGTAAATAAGTGGTTAAATGCTTTTCTAAGGTAGGTTATGTATCAGCACCTTGGAACTGTATGAACATCAGGTAAAAAAAAAAATCAAGAGGTGTTTAACTACTTATTCTTCACGAGGAAACCTACAACTCCAAATCTGTTTTCTAGGGACTAGTTAATGTGTTTCGTCTTCCTTTTGGAAGCTGGAGCAACATAACAGAAAGAATATCAAAATTTCATGAGGCTGGTCAGAATCAAGTAAAGAACTTGGACACTAGTCCAGAGCTTAGAGAACTGATTGAGGATTTTATTTTCTGGCCACAGTTAGCCACTTCTGATCCAGTGACAAGCTCACAAAGGAGTCAATGAACAATCGACTCAAACACCCATGGTGTTATTAGCGCCATGATCTAACCAGCTGAGCTAATCATGAGCTCCAGACAAGGAGAGTTGTGGACACAAGTCTTCCCGGGTAGCTGTCCTGCTTACTGAGTGGAGATGCTGCAGATTAACAGCACCACCACCAGTTAGAAGGAGAGCAGCTCAGACTGCTTTTCATGAGGACCAGAGCCATTCTGTGTGGAAGATGAGCTGAGTCAGGCTGCTGGGTCTCAGAAGATGAGGTATTCAGCTGCTTAAGCTAGAGCATCTTTGGAAATGTGCAGAAGCAGAACTCAATGTTCCTAAGAAAAATGTAAGTTAAAAGTAGAATAGCAGTCGACCACTTCAGGGATTTCAAGGGCTGAGCAGTTCACAACCATGGGATTTTTTTTTTTTTTTGTATCAAATCTAGATAGTAGGAGATTAAAATGTACATGGTTCTTTTTGGATCTGCTCTGTAGGCTTTCCAGGCAAGGACATTATCACATCTTCCCAAAGGAAAGGATAGTTAAAACAACTCCACATCTGAGAAGTTTCCACTAAGAAAGCAAGAAAACAAAGATTTTCCCCTTCAAGGAAAAAAGGGTTGGGATAGGTGTGCTGCAATAATCTCTGACAGTGTGGTCCATCTCCCAGGCTCTTTTCTCCTTATGTCCAGTTCTCTTCAAAGGCTTTTGCCATTTTTCACAATACCTAGTACTTGCAATTTCTTGTCATCTTCCTATTTCCTACTCAAGTGTGGTTAGTGGCTGATACTGACGTGCAGCTCTTAGAATTGAACTTCATTTTCATGCTCCTAGAACTGACATTGAAGTAGGAAGATCAGAGAAGCAAAGTGAATGTAAATGCGGGAAGCGGATGCGAGTTTCGCTGTTTTTGAAGTTGTGATTCTTCTGCTTTTCTTCTCATTTCTACAGCAAACAGCATCTTCATGATTCTTATCTATGAAATCAGCATATCTCAGCTGAAGTATTATGCTTTGATAGTCATACTACAACTTCCATACTGCTGTGGCTTTTCATTTTGGTTTAGCATTTAAACACCTACTGAAAGGGGAAAGTGAGAGTAATAAATGCACCGGCCAAGGCACTACATCTTTCACTGCGGTTGCAAAACTACATAAAAGCGGGACTTCAGGTGTTTTCAGAGCAGGATTTCAGATTCTGAAACACCCCAGTGATTGAGAGCACCGTGGGACTTTGCTGATCTGGCCAAATCTGAGACTTATTTCAAATACATGGATTGAATCAGGCAAACAGCATTGTGCGTGGCATAAAGATGAAACAAAGGACCACTCTTAGGTTTCAAAGAGGATGTGACTTGCTATCTTTAGCAAAATATTTCCTTTTACTAAAGATCTTCTTAATGGCTCCATGGTATGAGGTATTCTGAATAAAAAACATATTACCCCTGTTTTTTAGAAAACAGATGGAGAGTCATGGGGAAAAAGGAGACAGAACTGAGGATTGAGCTTAATACCAAGACTCAGTCCAAGCTTGTAACAAGAACAGGCTGCTTAGATTTTTGAAATCTGTTTATATCTTTTTCTCAAGAGGCATACAGGTGTGAATGATTAAAAGCAAAGCTTTTTGTGGTGCCTGATGCCTGCATTTTGTGCTGTTCTTGAGTTTGGGTAGCATGGGTTTGATTCTCATTAAAATTTATCTGCAGCTTTGAAGAATTACATACTTCCCAAGTCTGGCACCCAGTCTGCTTGGTCCAGTACGGATGGGGAGGATGCTTTAATCCTTCACTTCCTGCATACCTTGTTAGAAGTGAGCCTTGACCATAAAGCCGTGTAGCCTTCCCTGATGGGGGTCAAGTCTGAGGCGTTTACCTCATCACAAATGAAATTCAGAGTTTAGCTATCCTTAGTTGTTAGAGTGATTACACGCTAGTTCCTGTGTAGAACGGCCTCTCTCTTTGTCTTTAGACTCCAAGTAATTAAATCAGTTCATAAATTCCATTGTTTGATGCGATGCCTTTTTATCAGTCATTGTTCCCACTATATTTAGAGAAATATTCCAAGTACAGTAAGTAGGAAAGGTTGTAAATGTCCTGTCACCACTACTTCAATAAATAATGCAGTGATCATACATATCATCATTTCTATCTGCCTTTATTAGAATTACAAAATTGCTAGAAGTAATTTGGTTGTGTGTGCCTGTTACCTCCATTGTCATATTTACATGGTGCATATCCCAGACATCTGAATGTGCTGCAGGTGGAAGTGTCCCCAGATACATGCACAGATTATTGTACATGTGCAAACTAAACTTTGTTACAAAACCAAGACAACATCAAAGCAATGTCTCCTTCTCATTTTAGGAAGTCCAGCGTGCCATGGGAAGAACACTGCCAAGACCAGAAAAAGGTAGGTATTGGTTTATGAATAAGAAATGCTTTAGTTCCACTAAACTCGTCTTTTTGGAGTAATCCAATTCTTTTATCTCTAGCTGCAATGGAGGCGTTAGGACTTGAACTGTACAAGAGGAACAAACCTGAGAAGCAGCCATTTGCCCATCTCATTATTGATGATAAGAATATTCCATCTGGTAAGTTCAATTTTTAAGTGAACACTTCCAATACTAATATAAATTTTGTTGAGCAGTGAAGTATATGAAAACAGTTCAGCAAAACAGCAACAGACTGGGATTTCAGAAATGGCTTTTGATAGTGAGAATAAATTGGATGCATTAAATGATTTCAGAGGCAGCAGGGGTAGAGCTAAAAGGAGGATGGCTCCCCTTTGTATCAGTTTTGTGCTGAATGGCCTCCATTTCAAATTACCACTTTTCATGATCAGCCTCTTGAGGGGCATGGCCTGCCCCTTTGTGCTGTCTTCAGGTGAGGAAGGAAGATCTGCACTGAATGCCCTCCTCTGAAGTTCCTCATTTTCCTTTGGCCTGTAGGGCCCATCAGGAGTTCTTCACTCCTGGACACCAGCCATGAGGATGCATCCATGCCTGTATGTACAAGCATGTACCAGCCCAAACATTGGCCACGCTACTGAGTAGGGGAAAAAAGTTGTTCTTGCGGCTTTTATCTGCCCCTCTGGTAAGAGAATGGCATTCTTTTATCTTGCCAGAGCTCCTATTCTTTACACACCGCTATTCAGATGGCTTTGGGAATATCCTTGCTGGTACAATATCAGGGAACAAGACATGAGTCTGCTTCGGAACACTCTCCAGAGGAAAAGATGCATTCCTAAAATTTTAATATAATGTTAGAACAGTTTTATTTTTTGCCCTGGGGCACTGTCAGTTGAGGTTTTCCCTGTATTCTCAATGCAACAATTGGTGTGGTAGAAGTAAACCAGAGTTTTTTTCTGAAGCTATTAGGTAGAGGATCTTAAGAAGGGGTGCATTGATCACCACTGTCTTCTTTCTCTGAAGATTTATACATTCTGCAGTGCTGAACTCATTGTTAATTGAGCTATGCACATTGCTTTTGTGTTTTATATAACCAAACCAAGGGGGAATTGTGTGTTGAGACTTGAAATCTGAGATTTTAGCAGCCTGCATAGTAATACCTTGCTCTTGCTGTATTTAAAGACAAAGCACTTCTGTACAGCTTCTTGCCTGGAGGGATAGGATTCTTTCAAGTGCATTGGCATTGCCACGATCCAGAGCTTTATAGCAGAGAACTTAAGCAGCTTGTCAGATGGCAGTCAGAACTTCCACAAGCTTTCTTGTTAGCTCAGATGCCTCCTGACAAGCTTCTATTTTAATCTGATTTTGGCTTTGACCTGCTTCTACAATAGGTCAGTAGTAGAGGATTCAGTATCAGTAAACTTGTCTTAGCATGTTATCGTTGGAAGGTTTCAATTAATTTGCTAATCCTAGAGACAGATCACTTATCTGCAGAAGTGGGGTGTGTGTTAGTGTCATGGTCTGTGAAATCCACTTTTTTCTGTGTGGAATTTATTTACTGCTTACCTGGATGTTGCTGTAAACTGTAATTTTACAACTGTAATTTACAGCAGCTGATAATTTTTACTGTTGTGCATTGCTGCATTAACCTTCAAGGGTGTGACACAGCACATCTATGGGTAATGGCCAGGCAGATATTGTTCTTTTTTGCTGCAGTTCAACTCCTTACCAATGTGATGAACTGGGCAGATACTCCCTTCTGATCTAGCTTTTGCCTCTTTTGGAAGAGCGTTGCCAGGGTGTTAATCACGAGCACAGCTTCTGCAGCCCTTGTGGGCATGGCAGCAGTGAGGGGCTGCTTCTTTAGGGGTAGCTGGAACCCTGAACCTGCTGGTTGTGAGGCACTTTAATGTCATGCTCACTGACATGAGGCAGTACCCACTTGGCTGGGTAGCATAGAGGTTAGTGACAGGCATAAAGAAAGAAAAATTTGCCTGAGGGGTCACCAGGAATTTTTACTCTCCCATCTTGTTCTCTATGACTGCAAACGGCAATTTCTGTTTCCTTCCTCCAGTTCTTTACCCTACGTGTCTGAAATCCATCTAAACAGTTTTCTGCGATCCCTGAGTGGAAAGATCTGTTCTTAGTATTTTAAGGTTCTCTAATGTCATCACTCTGACCCAGAATAAACAGTGCCAGAAAAAAAAAAAGTCTTCATCACTGTCAAACAGGATCTTAAGTAGTTTTCTACTGAGCACCCTTCATGAAGGGGCACTGAGCAGTGTCTGTGAGAGAACATTTTGCTTTGAGCTGGTTCACAGTAATGTCAAGCCTTAAGTGGACTTTTGCAGCTGGGGGGATAGTGCAAGGGAGGGGGGAAAATAACCCTTCCCAGATCTTGGTCTCCACACCCACCATTTGGCACAGAAGCTGTAGTGGTTTGGCTTGCTGTGTGTATTTTTTAAGTTTGCTGCCTTAGGTTAGAGCTGGATGCTTGCTGGTTGGTTTTTACCAGAGCTCACTATAAATGCTACCTAGGTTTTAAATGAAAACAGTGAATTTTGGTTTATAAATTGATTACAGAAATTAGTCACAGTTTAAAGGGGAAAATCACTAACAGAAATAAATATAAATGTTAAATATATCATTTGGTGTGTGAATTGATACCTTTAGCTGTCTGAGGAAATGCTGTCGTATTCTGAGCTATTTACAGCTACAGGTTTGACTTAGCTGCCCTTTGCCTCCAAAAGGCTTTTCAGAGCAAACAGTACTTTCGTCCTTTTTTCAGGCTTTATTTATATCTGAAAGCTACTAGGATGCAAACAAATTATCAAAACAGGGCTCCCTTCTCCTCTGTTCCTCTCACATCATCTTCCTTCTTGCTGATTAATTTTATTTAACTCGTTTGTATTAGTCTTAGTTCAAGCTCAGAAATAAACAAGACGTTGTTTTTATTTATCTTCAGTTTTGAGAAAGAGTGGGTATTATCTTGAATTTTTAAATAATGCTTTTTGCCTTGTCTGGAAGGCTATTTTACTCATTATCCCTCAGCCACTTCCTTCTCTCTCAACAGGACTTACCTTGTGCTGTTTTTTTCATGGTTCCAAAGTAAATTATTTCACAGAAGATCCTGTATTGCAGCACTTCTGACTGTCCCATGGCTTGGGTTATGTGTCAGAGTTTCTGATCTGTGGACAGCAGATCTAGCACTTTTATGCTCCAGTTTTCTCCACTTCCTGTGTTTCAGGGTACTGATTGTTTTGATGTCTCCAAATCTGGGTGTATCACCACCAGAAGTGGAGAGATGCTCACTCCTTCCATTACAGGTTGTGTGGCATAACTCCTACCAGAGCATCTTTGTGCTGTGCTGCTGGCTGTGGCACACCTCTTCTGGAGCTCTGAATTGTGGCAAAATGCCTGTCTGCCTCAGCTCACCCAATCATAGCATTATAATCCTGCTTGGAAGGGACTTCCAGAAGTTATCTGTATAAATTCTTTGCTCAAAACAGAGAGGGTTGTCTCCCATCATCTCTTGGCCTGTTCCCCTGAACATTCAAATAGTGTGAACAAAAAGTTTACCCAGAGCCCCTCTCTCAGGTACAAGCGGCTGTGGCACCTCTTTGCTCTCTTTTCCCTTCTTCAGCAGAAAATCTTCTCACTAAGGATTTCATCAAAATTGCAACTTGACTGGAAACTATCAGGTAAATAAAATCTGCCTAGCAACTACCCAGTGTGCCACCAGGCAGTCACAGCATGCCCTTTCTGTTCCATCATGGATGTGCATTCCTGTCCTATATCTAATGTGCCTCTCCTCTGATCCAGGCAGTGATTTCTTGCCTGTCCTCCTCATCTTGAAGGTAGCCCAGCCTCCATGGGGCAGGATTTCTCCCAGACTTAATGCTGTGCACACAAAGTTCTACAGCTTCCTCAGCTGTTCCCAGTCCTTCAGAAGTGCACCCTGGTACCCCTAACTCAGCATATCTTGCAGGTGAATAATTGCAGGCTAAGAGACTTAAGATCTTTGTGTTTCTTCCAGTTAATTGATGGGTTTCAGATGGTTTTTTTGAGGTGCTACACAGAAGATGGCTTCTCCATATGATTTGGGTTCCCTAATTTCTACCTGGCTGCACAAGAGCCATAGGGGAGCAGCTGCTTGTGATCTACCTTTGACAATCGGTGCTTTGGTCAAGTCTGTGTGGAAGAACACCAGAAGGTTTTTGTTCTGGGCAAAGTATTCCTCTCACATGGAAAAGCTGCTTGCCCTTGGCAGTTAGGGAAGGCTCATCTCTCTCACATTCCCCTGTTCCTACTTCCCCTCCCTTTCTGCACAGGCAAATGCAAGAGGCATCTTTGGAACTAATCAAATACACCCAGGGCTTTTCCCCAGCATGCTTGTGAGCACTGGTGGTCCTGGGGCAGGCCTCAGTACATGCTTGGAGGAGAGGGCACTGTGCCCTGCTGTGTGCCATGGAAAGTTTGCTAAGTATGGACTGTTTTGATTCAATGCTGGGAGAATAAAGCACTGAATATTTCAAGCAGGCATTTAGATGCACTGGGAGGCTGAGGTGTGAACTCCTCTGGTACCTACGTGACCCCACTGCTGTGGGAGGGAGCAAGTGGAGTCAGTCTTGAGTGCTGAAAATTACTAGTGCTCAGGAGGACAAGTTGGCCACCTCCCATCTGTTGTGTTACGCCCTGGGTATTACACTGAAAAATAAAATATTAGTGGCTTGTGCCTATCAGGAAGTTTGTTATGCCATAAATACTTGAAGTGCTTCGTAAAGTCTAGGCAGCTTAGTGTGTGGTACTGAAGATGCACTATTGTTCTGACTTTTCCCATGTTTTTGGTGTTGTCAAATGAAAATATGTTTACCTTTCTACCACTACAGTCATAAGAACATAAAATATGGAAAGTTTCATGAGCTTTCTCTTTTGGGAATTGTCAGTTCGGCTTTTTTTCAGAATTTTAGTTATTCCTTGCTAACACTTACAGGTTAAAGTCCAATAACGAGTTTTTCAAGTTCCTCTCAACTGTTTGTAACGTGAATAAAGTTTTAGGTGGAATGCAATGTCTGTGCGGAGCTTGTTGCATGATTGCTTAGCATAATCAAACTATAGGCCAAGCAACTGTTTTGTACCACAGTCCAGCAGTTGTTCTGCTGGGAGGGCACAGTTATAAATAGCAAGCAAAATATGGGAGAGTATGATGAAAAAAGGAAATTTCTTAGGAATTTTTTATCATAAGTGTTTAATATTCACTTTAGCCTATAAAACTCTAGTTGCTATTGATTCTAAAAAAATAGAGGTTACTTTCTAAATGTTGGGGTTTGTCAAATGTTTATAAATAATCCTTTTTTTTTTTATCTCCAGGAACTCGGAAAGTGAACCTCACATCCTGGCATCATGACAAAGGCCAGGCAAACTTATCAAATATGACATTCAGTGATGGAAAACTAATTGTTAATCAAGATGGCTTTTACTACCTTTATGCCAATATTTGTTTTAGACATCATGAAACTTCAGGAAACTTGACTAAAAGAGGGCTTCAGCTGATGGTGTATGTGATTAAGACAAACCTTAAAATAAGGCGCTTTGATGTGTTGATGAAGGGAGGAAGCACCAAATACTGGTCAGGGAATTCAGAGTTTCATTTTTATTCTGTAAATGTAGGAGGGTTTTTTAAATTAAAAGCCGGTGAAATGATAAGTATCCAGGTATCAAACCCATTGCTACTGGATTCTTCGCAAGAAGCAACTTATTTTGGAGCATTTAAAGTTAGGGATTTAGATTGAACCTTTCTTTACTGTGCTGAAAATTGTTTGCGTTTTCAATTGTCCAGAAACAACTTGAAGAACTGAAAATCTTCTGCAACCCAATTACATCTGTATAAGCCATATATTTCTAAAGACACGTTTTTATCCCATGGAGACTCCAGCAGGGGTCCTCCAAATATATGGAAGGGCAAAATTACACAGTTCTCCTGATTTAGCCTTAAAGCAGTTTTACTTCATTTGTTTCCACTGGCCTCACTAAAGTCATTGTGCCTTTTGCATTGGTGTAGTTGAAATCAAGACAACTAATATAGTTGCACTTCTGTTTCCAAGTTCTGCCCTGATCACCCTCACTAGTTTTGGTGCAAACATAGGGCAGGACAGAACTTGGCTCCCAACTTGCATTTAGGGCTCCGTTTTGCTTGGGGTTGAGTGTTCTGACCCTGAGACAGCAAAGATTATGAAAGTGTGACTAATCCCATTGCATTTGATGTGGCTTTTCACATGCTGAGTTGGGGCTGATTTTGCTTTGCTGGCTTAGGGTTGGAGAGCTCAGACCATGGCAGAAATGAGTTGGAGAACACCTAGACAGTTCAACTTAACTTCTACCTGATTGAAAGGGTCGTTCCAAGAAGAAGGGAGATCATCTGGCCTTGCAATTCTAAAGAGTTAGTTACAGGTCATGTTATTCTTGTTGCACAGTTAATTGCAAATATAGATTGCCAAAATATGGCGTGCCTTTAAAGTATTACATTGTGCCAGAACCTGCAAAGACATTTTTTAAACAAAAAGTATGTATTTTTATATTCTGTAATATCTAAAGTTATATTTCAGGTGTAATGTTTTGTGTAAAAAAAATGTAAATTATATTGTCCTATAGTATTTGATACAAAATATTTAAAATCTCTTGCTGTTTGTATATTTAATGTTTTAAACTGTTTTTATGTACAGACATGTTAAACTGGTGCACTTTTTAATCCCAATGGGAAAAAATGCAGCTATAAGAGGTTGTTTGCAGTTAGCAAATGTAATATATATCTTTGTTCTTCTTAACTTAATAGATTTCTTTTAAACTTGTCAGTATTAAGGGAGGCGAAATCACACCAATGCCGTGAATAATTACACCAGAATGCTGGTCACTGGGAGCCTTTTAAACCTGGAGGGTAATTAAGCTGGCATTATGTAAAAATGAAATTTAAAAAATTAATACATAATAAGCCCCAGAAATGTATTTAGGGGTATTTATAGTTACTGAACAGGCATATTTTCCTACAACAAAATCTGCAAGTGTTAAATTCTGCAATTGAACAGTAACTTTTTTAGCTTAGTTCCCTGAAAAAGTGAAGCTTATGTCATTACATTGCCTGTTCTTGTCTCCCACTGTAGCTTTTAAAACTCTGCACTCTCCTGCCAGCTTTGGCAGATGAATGGCAGAGTTAAGAGATATCCTTGCAGGTTTTATGAGGACAGACAGCTGAGAACAACTCAGCCATTTATACATTATTTTTCAGTGGCTGGCCACTGTTCATTTAGCCAAGATGAGCTGGGGAGACTCCTGCAATGAGAGTTGTTGCTTGTATAGTGCTTGGCCAAAGAGGTGGGTGGATGGAATCCAGGGGTGGGTATGGGGGCCACAGGGGAGGGCTGCAAATACTGAGGTGATATTTAGAGCACATCTGGGCAGGGGACAGCAACTTGTTGGGGAAGGGAGTGAGGGAGGGTTTTGAAGTGTTCCTGTGTGCTCTATGGATGATGTGGGGAAAGCCCACTATTTATTGCAGTAGGAATCAGATCTGTAGGAACTGGGGCTTCGTACAAATCCTCAGGCTTTTTAAAAATTTTTTTGTTAAAGGAGCTGAGTTGAATTCAAGCAATTATTTTATGCTGTATAATAAACATTTCTTTTTAATGTTAATATTGTTTTCTTACAAAATATATTTCTAAGAAAAGAAACAACTTTGTGATGTCTTTATTTTCATGTGTACTCGTATTTCTTGTGCAGCTTAGATAATTTTATTCAGATTTCAGAATGTGCAGGCTGAATGTGGTATAACTGAGAAAACTGAGGCATAAATCAACCATTTTGAGACAATTACGATGAATTTTATGGAGTTTTGATTTGGATTCAGATCTACATACACCACTTTCAAGTCAGGATACATCTTTAGGAGTTGGAAATTCTGCTGAAAATGAGGACTTCCTATTTATTTTTCACATTGTCAGTTCTAAACCAGAAATGATTGAGGAATCTGGTCCTCTTGTTTTTTAATTTCAGGAGCTACAGGGTGCAACCATTTTTTCCACTATAGACATGTCCAGTGGCCAGCTGGGAGAAAAGTGTGTACTCCACATCTGCCCAGGGGGTTTAAGTCACCCTCTGCAGAGGTAGAGATGGGAGTTCAAGTGATTTGAAACGTAAAGTTAGGCTTAGTAGCTGACCTTAGCACATACTCTGCCCACGGATGGTGTGATATGAAGGAGGGGAGCCACCAGCACTAAAGGTCACCTGAAGGACAGTGGCTGTGTGTGGGCTGTGAGTGTGTTCTGGAGAAGGTCACAGGAGCTGTAGTGTCTCTTGAACCCCTGAGCACACACTTGTTGGTTGCCTGTGCACCCTAAGCCACCAGAGCTTAGAAGAGGGCTCCTGAGGCTGAGCTTAGTATGCATGTTCTCATTAGGAGGGCTGTAAGCATCTAAATTTCACAATGCAATACAAGGCTTTAAATTTCCCTTGTGTGACAACTTTGAAGCCTAAATGGTTTGAGGGTTGTGGTGGTTTTTGGTTTTTTTCTTTCTTAGCATCTTCTGGCTGCAAGTTGTCCAGTTGTGTGATGAACTAGAAGGAAGGGTTGTGATCATGTCCTCATGGGGCTTTATAGGCTACTGTGGGAGTAACAATTAGAAGCAAAGCCCTTACTCTGCTCTCTACAGAATAGAAATCAAGTAAGATATCTCATTATTCTGCCTGTCATGCTCTGGTCCCTTCTTAGCCTTTATGCATTCAGAAGGAAGCAGGAAGGTCCGTGTAGAGCTCTAGGTACAGCTTGACTTTGCTTTTTATATCAGAGCAGCCACAGATTGAAAAGCTTCAGTGGTGTCATTTGAGGCAACGTGGGCATGTATTCCAGCATGATGAAACCTGCCTGCTCTACCACTGACCTTCCTAAAACCAAGTCTTCTCCCAGAAGGGTCCGTCCTTTTGCATCTGCTTCATTTATTTGATTGCTTCATCAGAACAGAATTAATGAAAAGAGCAGACTAATCAATTAATGGTGAGAGTTACCTTGAGAAGAAGGTGATGTGCTCTAGGCCAAGAAAAGTACCTGTGACTCTTACTTTATAATCTTCAAAAGATAATTTTGGTCTGTGGATAGAGGGTGATTATTTGCTGAAAACTGAAGTTAAAAAAAATCTTACTTGGAAATAGTTTATTTGCAATTCAGGGTGTTTGTGTGCATGTAAACGTCTGTATATTCTTACCATGTTCTTGCTCAGTTAATTTTTATACATGGGGTTACGACTGCATATTTTGGCACCTGGGTACTCCTCCCCCCGCCTTCCCAAGCTCGCTCCAGCCAGTGGCTGTTTCTTTTTCTGTCTATCCCACTTCCTTTTCTCTGGCTCCTTCCAGCTGCCAGTGTGTTCTGCTCACCCCACTCTTCTGACTTAGAGCTCCTTTTCCTAGTAGTAGCAACAGCCTTGGGTCAGATCTAGGTATACTCCCCCTTTTTTGGCCCACTTTCAGGTAGCTTTGCTGTGTCTTTGCATGGAAAAGAACAAGAATTTTTGTCCAAAAGATTTTTGAACCATTGGTGCAAGGACTGAGCTGCGTAGGAATGAAAAAAAGTAGTTGGGGAATAAGGAACCAGCAGGTTGGACACACAAAGCAGTCTGTGCTTCCCTTTGGTTTGCTGTACCAGCTTTGGAGGGCTCCAAACAATAACCACGTTTGTATTCTGCTGTTAAAAAATCAGTCTGCAGCAGAGCTTCATGTACATGGCTGTGCGCAGCATTTTGCTGTGGTGATTGGAGAAAAATCACACCTAAACCAGAAAACACTCTTGCACATATACACAGGCAATTTCTTCTTTCTCCCTCTCTGTATTGGTGTCTTCTCCAGTATTTCCTGGTTGCTGTATTTGGGATCACAACCTGTGGACTTTGCCAACTGTTTATGTTTTTTTTAACTCGCTGGTGTCTGACCCTGTAGATCCCATACCTTTGCCTAATGTCTCTGTTTGTGACTAGCTTCAAAGCAAAGCTCAGTCATGGAAAGCTGAGAAACCTGTGTCAGCTTGATGTTGTTTGAATCAGATTTCAAGAACTTGGCAACTTCAGATGTTTTCTTTTTTCTGCATTTTTTTAGCCTTAGTCTGAATGTGCTGGGGCTTCTAGCTGTGTTTCCAAGGAAATATGTTTGTGCTGGGGTGGAGGTGAGGGGTTGGGTATCTTTGATTTACTGCTGTCTGTTCACAATCCATTTTATGAAGTTTAGGGAGGGCATATTTTCCTTCCAGTTGTTCAGCGCTTGAGCCACGTGCTGTTTTACCGCCTGCTCTCTTGTGTCACACTGCTTTTCCCCAGACTGCACATCACCAAATGCCAATCAATTTATGCTTGGCTGTGACAGAAGACAAGCAGGAGCTCCAATTGCTTTCAGCTCCCTACATGCTGCAAGTCACAAAATGATAGATTCATTTTCCCAGCCTTCTGGATCTTGATTCATTCACTGCATGAGAAATCCCTGGTTGTTATTTTAGTAGAGGATGCCAGAATACTCCTTTGACTACCGAGGTACAATTATGTCTTCATAATGTAGCTGCTTCCTCATCCTGTACGTTCCAAACTCCCTCAGTCCCTGTCTGTATAAATCAGGTGTGAGTAAGGATGCCTGGTGAGTGGCTTTGGGGACCTCAGCTCCTTACAGGGAAGATTCACAAATAGTATCTCCTCCCCCTGTCCCCTCCACCACAGGTGATGGATTTTGGAGCACTAAAACATGATCACATGGCAGATAATTTTTGGGAACTTCAGATACTCTCTTGTACATAATTTTTTTTACCTCATATCCCACCAGTTTGAAGGATTTTAACCTACTCTTTGCTGATAATTGGGATGGGTGTAGTGTTTCCTTACTTTGTCACAAAAGAACACCAGATCTCACAATCACAACCTTCCATGGACATCACAGGCAAAATCAGTTCACCACAGATGCTGCCTATAAATGCAGAGTGGAGCAGACCATAGTTTGTCCGTAGTTTGCTGCTGTGCCTGCTCTGACCCCAGCATGGGCTCTCCACCCTGCTGGAGTCCCAGGGAATTGATGTACAGCAAATGGTGTGACCTGTACATGCTTATTCTACCCTCTGGGAACTAATAGCTAATGACACTGCTTTAGTTAGCAACCATTTGCAGATTGACTACTCTTCGTCTGCGTAAACATCTCCCAGATACAGAGTTTTCTGTGTTACACAGGAGTCTGACCAGCTCCCTGCTTGACCTGTAGCTTTTTTGCAATGTTAGTGTCACTAAATGTTTTTGGGTTTTTTTCTGCAGTGCAGTATCACATGCAGTGACACATCTAAAACAAAACAAGGTCCATCTGGTTTAATGTTTTATCACTCATCATGGCTCCAGATCTTTGCTCTGGGAAAACATCTGCAGTTCTGGAAATGGATAGTTAGGTTATTTCTGTCCTGCTAACTGGAAGAGGGCTGGAGTTACGAAGCACTGAGTGGCGGACAGCTTTGCAGCTTAAGCCAGCTTCCCTCTTAAGCAGAAGATCCTACCAAGTTGCAACCCACTAAGTTGTGTTTTTATCACATGAAACTGAGCACATGTGCTGCACGCCCTAGGGCTCGACAGAGAGGACTCCTCCAAGCAGGTCAAACAGGGCTGGCATGAGAACTAAAATAAACCCGTGTGGGCAGCAAAGGTCCCGGACTGAGCTTCTGCCTCTTTTTTTTTTTTTTGATCTGTCACTGCCAATAGAGAGTAATAAATTAGAGAATAATCTGGTAGCACAAAGCATTTTAAATTTGTTTACTATTTCCTGAAAGCAACTGTTGAACTTACGCCTGTTGTCACCTGTAAATGTGTAATTGAATTAGTACTTACGTGAATCTGCATTTTCCCTCAAATCTAACAGTTCTATCATACAACTGTGTATAAAGAGATAATTTTATTTAAACCTCATTAGTCTTGTTGTATATATTAAAAGTAGTATTATGATTAGTATTTTTCATTCACAAATGTGTTGCACTGCAGTCCAGCATTCTGCTTCCTGTAGCGCTTTATTCTGTTCTTGCTTCGTTATCTGGCTATTTTTTCAGTTTGGCTTAAAATTACATTTAAAAAACATTTTTTTTTTCCAAAATATGAGACAAATAGAAATGCCCCATGATTTATTTGAAAATATCTAAACAAATTTCCTCAATTTTGCTCTTGTCCTCTGGTATATGCCATCTGCACACTTGCAGAATTTTGCTGATGTGTGAGACTGTGAAACAAAGCAGCTCGCATAAAAAAGATAATTGAGAACTCTATTGGCCCAGCTGTGCTGTGAGACTTGCTGAATGTGAAAAATTCCTCCCAAATACATAAATTGCTTGTTACAATTCATTCAGTTTTATTAATCCTGGTTAATATTGCACTGGTAAGAAAGGGCTTAGCTTCCCACTTTTAAATCAGTGGATGTTTTCATGCTGACATCAATAACATTATTATAAACAGTTTTATATGAGACAGTTTCTTTTTAAGCCTTTTTAGATGGTCACTATTTTAATATATTCTATATATATATTTAATATTTGTCACTGTGTGGTAAAAACTGGTTTAATACAAAGCAACAGTGCAAATAATGTTTTTTTTATTATACCTATTTCAAATAGAGCATCTACAGTCTACGTGTAGCTGAGAATAATACAGCCCTGAGAACAATATTTGCTCATTGGTGACATATCTTGTTTTTGTAGCTATTGTGAGATCTGTCATGAATAAAGATTATGAACTTGTTCAGGCATTTTTGTGTCTGTGTTAGAAGGATGATACCAAATGACTCTGACAACATCTACAACAAATGAATAGGTGGTGGAAATGTCTTTGCTCACCAAATGTCCAGAATGACCCATTTTTTGCGAGCATCCCAGACAGGAACAGGAACAAGGGCTTCTAGTTACTCCATGCCAAGTTTTGAGGCCATAATCTAGCGAGGAAAAAGTAATATGACACACCTGACTTGCCAGAGATTTTCACACTACCATATCTAAGGTGCTTGTGCAGTGTGTGTTAAATAAGACCCAGGCAGAAATTCAGCCTGAGTGGTAAGGAGGCTTTTTTTATTCTACTTGTGTTGTTTTTGCCAGGTATGGATGATGCTTACAAAACTGAAAGGTGGCCAGCAGAGGAGGCTCCAGTCAGCATCTGCTGCTCCTCTTGTGAGCCAAATGCCCGGGAGCACAGATGGCCTTTATGACCATTATGGGCTGGAGACACATTCAATGAAAAGTAATTTAAGTTCTTACAGAAAAAGAAAAAGTATACGAATGTGGGTTTGTTCCCAACACGAGACAGTCTGAATCAACAATGGGAATGGGCCGGTTACCAAAGAGTCTGCTGGAGCAAGTTCCTGCTGCCAGGGCAGGATCTCCTCTCCCTCTTGGCCATTAGAGGGAGGAAAAAATAACAGACTATAAGAGCCACTAAAATAAGGACCAACACCAAGAATGTACCATCGGTTTAATACCAGCTCCTCCTCTCAAAGTAATTATAGTTGATGTTGCCCAATGGTTACCGATGAACTATCTTTCATCGTTGGCTTTTGTTTGGAGTCAG
Source organism: Pachycephala philippinensis (assembly GCA_013397055.1). Lineage (NCBI taxonomy): Eukaryota > Metazoa > Chordata > Aves > Passeriformes > Pachycephala > Pachycephala philippinensis. The sequence continues at coordinate 1,169,513 of VWZT01015863.1, forward strand.
TAGTTTGGGTTGAACATCAAGACCAGCACACGCTGGTCGGCTTCTCATGGAGAGTGAAACAGGACTGAAGGTGACAGGGAGTGTCATGCTGCTTCAGCCATGGAAACAGGCAGCTGAGTTTGGGCTAGACCAAAACCCTTCCTACACGTTTGTTTCACATTATATAACCTTTACCCAAAAGTTCACCACAGCACTAATTTTAAAGTGAGAAAAGACCAGGCTAAACGAAATACTGGTATTTCTCATGTTATCAACTCCTGCGCACTCGGAAATGTGGTATTTGCTAAAAACGTATTGGTAAACTCAGAAGTTTTCTTTGAATTTCATGATGTGACCTAGATTTAGGTGATGCAAATAACCCTTGCAATACCACTTTCACCTAACTTATTCCTACTTATGTGCAAAGGAGATGACACGTAACCATCCCCATGACTCCCCCATACTCGTTAATTTTTCTTAACAGGAAAATTGACTTAGTATGTGCCTCTGAAGGCTCAAATTCTGCATCACTCCTAAATTTCAGTGCTGCATGTTTTGGTGTTTCTTCTGCTATGGAAGTGAGGTGTTTGTTGGAAGTCTGGCTCATCACTCCAACGCCACTGATGTGATGGATGTGATCATGTGATCATGATTTCAATATATTTCAATTAAAGTATATTCATTTTAATTACAGTAGTGCTCCCTTGGTTAAATAATACAAGCTTTTCTCTCTAGTATTACTCCTTTTCTTGTTCATCTGTTTGGATGTGACAATGAGCACTGCTCTCAGGTATTTACAGTGTTTAAGGCAGAACTTTATTTATGCAGTGAAAAGTTTGGAAAAGTAATCGGAGACCATGTGGATATCTCTGCAAATGGTCATCAGCAGTTAGGATGGGCTCATGAAGGTTTTGATGGCTTTGTTAGAGCTGTGATATGCTCTGCTAGAATGACAGCATTTAAGAGAAAAACTGCTTCCAGAAAAGCTGCCAGACCATTTCTGTGTGAAAGACCTACCCTCACCACCTGTCTTTGCTTTCAAGGGTGCATATTTTTCTATTTTGCACACTGTCAGAACTGCCCCCATCTGAGCGACTCCTCCTAATCCAGGTAGAGATGTAAAGAGAAAGCATGCCAGTGCTCTCTGCCCCAGAGGAAATAGGCCAGCTGCTGTGCTAACATCAAGCCACAAATAAGTCCAGGCTCTGTATAAAGCAGTGTATGGGCTCAATGTTTAGAGGTGCTCAAATATTCAGCCATGAAGTAGGGAGACCAGAAAAGCGAGGAAATGTTTTCTGCCCTCATTGCATCTTGTTTGTGTGAGAAGGGAAAAGTTGGCAGCTGTGTCCTCCCCACACCACACCAAGTTTCTCCCAGGTTGTTCCCCTGTCAGCAGTGCCAGTCACTCTTTGTGCCCAAGCTTCTCAGCCACAGGGCCACCCACCTGTGTCTTCAGTGGTGAAGTGGTCTTTAACTGGCCTTCAGGTGACCATCCTTTGCAGGGATCTAAAGAAGAGCCCTCAGGCCTTTTTTTGTCACTGGGGCTAAATCTAGGATATCAAGTACCTCTAATTTTTCTTTTGTCCTGGGCTTTCTGAATTAGGCAATGCTGTTACTTTTCAGGGGGCAGATTAAAAGGAGCAATGATTCAAGGTGACAGTCCAACTCGCTTTTCATGAAGAATCCCAGATTTTACAATGCTGAGTTCAGTGGGTGCAGGCTACCTGTGAAACTAGGTCACATCTTCAAGCTGTAACTTAAACTAGGTCGTACTTTCTGACTAGTGAAGAGGGGGAGTTTGAGTTTCAAAAGCTCGTAAATTATCATTTCCTGGAAAAGACCCAACGCGATGAAGTGCTATCCAAAAATCAACCAAGCCAGCTTGACACATAAGAGGAAGTTCATAAAACATCGCTTTATCTTCCTCTGCTTCATGAAAATGGAAATGTATTTCCTTTTCAAAATAATTGGTGGTGCAAACATTGATGCTGCTTGTGGTTTTAGCTGAGTAATTTAAAGTTTTCTGAGCAGGAACATTCAACACAGTCTTTTCTGGTTCCATTCCTATAAATTGCATAAGTAAGGGGGAGGTTTGCTCTGGCAAGTTTGAAAGTCAGCTGGGTTTTCAGGGGTCAGAGGAGAAATTTAGAGCTTTCTGAATTCACCAATGAAACATTTTAACATTAATAATCCTCACTTTGCCATGCAAAGTAGGTAGCTCTTGGAAATTATAGAAAAAAACTAGAATACTCAGTGGGTTCTTTAGACTCATTAATGGGAGAAGCAGCCTCAGATGCTCTGCACATCTGTGGAGTCAATTGACCAAAACTAACTCTTCTGACAATTTGACATATCTGTGCTGATTCTTGCAAGCATTGATTTCTGCACAGGGAAGAGTTGATGTCTGCAGGTTCTTCTTAACATTCCCAGTGAGTCCCAACTCAGTGTCATAGCAAACAGTAACTGGGACATTATTTAGGATCATAAATAATGCACTTGGCCAAAAGTATATGAATACAGAATAACAACTGCAATGACTGATCTGGCTGAGATTTTTGAAGCTGAACTCAAGGGTTTAGCTACTGATTTTCCTGAGAGCTCAGCACTGAAATTCTTTCACTGTCCCAGAAAAACCCAGTCCTCTGAATTTTCCTGTCTGCTGTGTGGAATGAGAAGGGTCCATACTATAAGGACTGTAGGGAAGGATGAACAGTACTGGGATGGATGTTGAGCAGAGATAAAACAGCAGCATTTTCCTCAAATAGGACCTTTGTCTAGCCCGAGTCTGGTGGGGAAAGACCCCTCTTGAGTCTAAATCCTCGCTGACTTGCGTGACAATACACATCTCTTCCGCTCAGGGTCCTGGGGAAACCCTGCAGCCAGCAAGTTTGAGAAAGCACGCCAGGGACTTTTTCTGCCTTCTTTTTTCTCTCCCTGTGTTGACTGCTTGCTCACATCCTGCTCCTTGTGGCATATCTGCCACCCAGCTCTGCTCAGCTCAAGGTCCTCCTCTCCTTCATATTCTGTCCCTCTCCCTCTTGCTTAGCTCGCCTGTCCCACAGCAATCCCTTTCCCACCCTTCTGACGCTCTGTATCCATTTGGCATGGAAAGACTTTGCCACAATGACTTCTTTTTCAGTTTGCATCTGCTGTGGGTCCTACCTGCCTCCACCAATGCCCAGAGGACAGAGACTGCTTCCTAGTGCCTGTATAACCCCTAGTCTGGTGAGCTCCTTGGTTAATCCTTCAGCTTCGCTGTAATAATTGTGATCAAAGCTCCATGTTTTACATGGAGTTGAAATAACTTGTCCCAGTGGGTCAGTCAATGATCCAAGTGGGCTTTTTTGGCCCCTATTTGTACACACTGGAAAGCTTTCCCTCTTTGCAGCACAGACAGGACAGCACACATCCCTCCAAGGGGGTTATTCCTCCTCCTCTTTTCTTCCCCAGCATTAGTGCACTGATTAAGACGACTGAGAACTTTTGTCTTCTCAGGGTCCCTTTATCTCTTTTGTTTGAGCAGATGTTAGCCCCGCTTCTCCAGTGACTGTCCCTGGGAAGACCTTTCCTCCCTTCTCTTGTTTTGTGTCTAAAATCTAAATACTCTAGGATCAAAGCAGACTTTTATTTCCTCTCAGTCTTCTCCTTACCCTGAAACACCCAAGTTCCCCAAATGGAATGTACCATAAAGGGACCAGATTTAGGGACCTTTTTTTTTGCACAGTGCATTAGCAGCTGCTTCTCAGCAAGCAAGGGGTACATACTGAGATATTTGCAGTTTCTGATTTGGCCTCAGTTGCAGAACCAAAGGAAGTATCTGCATTAACCAGGATCTATGCTGCTTATTGTACACTGAGCCAGCATCCACAGTGCTAAAACTGCACCAGAAATCAGTCACTGGCAGACTGGAGTGGTATAACACAGCAAGGCAGCTGCACTACCTAGAATTTCCTCTTCATTTGAAATACATCATAAAAAATCTGAAGCAGGAAATGGGTTATCTGGTAAAATTTCAAATGATGCTGTTATCTGGTATAACCTCAGCACATGCTAGAATTCATCGCCTGCCTTCTAGTTCTGAAAATCAGTTCAATTGTGTTGAGCTGCTTCTCATTTGATTTCTCCTAGTAAAGGTGCAGACATTCACACTCTGCTCTACTTCGTTATCTGTGGGTTATTTCTCCAAAATGCCACTTTCACCTAGGAGCTGAAATTCTCAAGATGTCAATGCAAATTAGGCAGTAGGGTTATGATGAAAGACATACATATAGATATATATATGTGTGTGTTCTTAAACATTTTCTAGATAAAAGTTCACAAATGAAAATTTTCACTTCTGAACTTAACGTTAATTTTGTTTCCCTGGAACCTCAGCAGCACGAATTGCTCCAAGAAAATTCTTGTGCTGGTTGATAAAACACATCCCTAATAAATGTTTAAGCATTATGATGTCAGAGAAACACTGCCATTAACTGCCTAGATAAAATGGACTGCCACTAGTAGGGCACAATGGTCCTTAGCCTTTGAAGTGCCAGTCATGTGAGGATTAGGTTTCTGAGACATTTTCTAATCCCATTTTAAATCTTTATACCGCTATAGCTGTCCAGGTAGACCTGTTTGCTCCTGGTGGGTACAGGTTTCAGTATCAGTGGCAAATCCCAGGTTTCTGGGGTCACCCCACAGATGCCTTCCAGGAGCAGCAGCACAAGTTGTCAAGAGCAGGGCAAAACAGGCTACTGCTGTGCTCCCAGAAGATGAGAGCCCAGAGGGAGACATCACCTCTTCCAGTGTCAAAAGGAGTAAGGAGGGCTCAGAAGATGCTGTGAGTTCCCCCCAGTCAATAGACATGTCTTGGAGTGGTCTGAAGCATATCCTGGTCTGTGCCAAAGGGTGTGGCTGTGCTACTAAATAGAAGAGGGGCAGGACGAAAGTTTGAGCACGGGCTGCCACATTTTGTGTGCTGTCTGGCTGTGGCTCTGCTGTTTGCTGCTGCAGGCCTGCTCTGCACAGGGCAGAGCTGTCTGCAGGATGGCCTGGAGCCCACCTTGGCCTCACACTCATCCCTGGAACTCTTCTCTGTAGCAATGTGGCCTGAAGGACTCGGCAGAAGCAACTTGTGGTCATCCTGGCCTGGAAAATGATGGTTCCTGAGAAGGAAAGCTTTTGGATTTAAAAAACCCATAAAACAACAAAACATATGAAGTAGAGGTGGAAATTACAAAAGAGATGTCAAGAATCAAAGCAACCTCACAGAGTATGTTTCTGGCTGCTCATTTTAAGGCTCTTATTAGTGGGTGTCAGGTGAAATCAGCTGGCAGTTTCCATGCTGCTTGGGAGTAGGAGGAGCAAGGACTTGTCCCCACAGCTCTGGAAGCTATAGCAGGGGCTGCCCACCCTTCCCTCCTGCCTCGTGGCTGGAGATGTGCTAAGCAGGATCCAGCAAGGCAGAAGGGTGAAGAACTTAGCTTTCCTTGCTGGACATGTAAGAAGAGCCGACTGAAAACTAAAGGAGATGGAAGTGGCCTTTAGCTTCCCCCTTGGCCGGTTTTGGTTGATTTGACTTTTTGCCACTGTGAAACACAGCTGAAAGAGCTTTCCAAGTCAGCAGCTGGGCTTCTGTCTGCTCAATTCGCTTGACAGAAAATCAAAACATTTTTGAGCAAAATTGAAAATTTTCTCATGCAAAATTGCCTCTTTTTTGGTGAGGACAACGTTATTTTCCCACTAAAATAATTCCAGCCATCTCTGTGTCATTGGTGCGAGGCTGACGTGTTAAACTGTGAAGCAAGAACTCTGTGTGGGGTGAATCTCTCGAGGATGTGTAAGTCCAGAGAGTCATGACTATTCACACTGGTTTCAGCCATACTTCCCTCTGTCATGTTCTCACAGTGTCTTTATCTTCTTCCCCAGCAGCCCGTCTCTGCTCCCCCTTTTCCTATATCCCCTTTTGACATTGGAGCTTGGCATTTCTCTGTTCAGCCAGGCTGACCCCTCCTGCTGTATCATTGCCATGTGCTCTGTCCTGCCCATTGGGGTGGAATATTATTCTGCTCCAAAGTGGTTTTTCACAGCCAACTCTCCTGGGATCTCTGAACAACCTTCCATAAGATCCTGTCTACTACTGCCCTGAAAAAAAACTTGTTGTCCACTCTCCTTCCATTCATAATAAGTTTTTGCACCATTTGTCTTCCTCACTTCGCTAAGGGTTGTAGGCTCTACCAACTCACGGTCCCAACAGCCAAGGGTGCTATCTGTTATCACATCCTTGCTTAGTTGTTTGTTGTCCATGAGCAGCTGAACTGGATGAACACCTCCCTAGAACTCCTGCCTGTTAAAATTGCTCTCAACACACCCCAGAAATCTCCTGGCTTGCCTGAGCCCCCCAGCAGATGCTGGAGTGGGTAAACCCCACCTTGAGAACCAGAGCTTGAGACAAGAGAATTCATCCACTTGTTTAAAGAAGGTACCACCTTTTCTTGACCAGGCAATCTGTAGCAGATGCCTGATGTAGCATCCCTCTGGCTGACCCTGGGCCTTCAACATAACAGTAACATAGACAAGAACAACTAGAAAATGTGTCCGTGCCAAACGGGTTCAAACAATGTATTCTTGTCACAAGAAAGCAACTGGATACAACATTTATTATCGAGAACCAATTCGAACAAAAGGCTTTGCACACAGAAACAATGCATGCAAGCGCCATAAGAGTCTGCCGATGAGAAAGATAATGATTTATTCTTGAGCGTACACCAGTTCTAATGAAATTTTGATTCCATTGACTACGAACTCAAGTCAGGTTGGCAAACACACAAACCCTGAATTTAATCAGGCCTTTTACTGTTTGCAAAGCAGCAAATGATATGCTTGGTAAGCAGAGTAGGCAGATCTGTGTGCTGATCTCTCTGCAATGTACGATGTGTGCCATGCACAACTGGGCTGTGGCCACTGCTGCCAAACTCCTCTGAGTAAGAGAACGGAGCATATCAATTTACAGAAATAAAGAGAGTGCATCAGACCTCAAACTTTCTGTATCCTTGGGAAAATATTAACAAATTCAGCATCTGATGATGGTAAGGAGAAAAATGTAGAGCAGAAGAGTGATAGCTGGAGAAAGCTAATCTGAAAGGAGAATCGTCACCCAGAACATAGCTAAGGTAAAGAATTTCAGTGGGAATCTGGAAATCTCAAAATTAAATGGGTTCATTTTGGACCCCTGTCCAATTCATGGTGCTTTATAATCTAATTCTCCTTTCCCCAGAATATCACTTTCTGTGTAGGTCTTCCCTAGAGAGACGTTAAGGAGTAGTACCTTTATCTGGAAATGTATCAGAGCAAACTGCCTTCCCACCACAGAGCTGTGCAGGAAGAAGAAAGGAGAGTGAGCACAGAGACAGGAGACATACAGGAATTTGTCTGTCAAAGAAACCTGGGTGTTGTACAGCTGAACCTCAGAGACAACAAACCCCCACTAATTTCTCAAGCTTTAGGAGCCCAAAACTTCTTTTAAAATGTGTCCAAAAAAAGGGAATTATTTTGTTTTCCTCTCCAGCCTGAGCTCAGGCGTCTGCCTGTCTGTATTCTTCAGTTCCTGACCGCAACAGTAATGGCTTCAAGTGTCAGCACTTCTTCTGTCTCTGAATATTCTGCCTTATTGTCCTCGTTTACTCTGGTAGACCCAGGGGCAGGACTGCAGTGTCTGCTCAACACTGTAGGATTTAGTGCCGTGTCTCCAAGGAGGTGACGGAAAGAGCTCCAGGGCTTGACCTTCTGATCTCATAGTGTGCTGAAGTCATGCAGAATCACTGGATAATAAGCCTTGAGAGGTTATGTTAATCAGGACTAAACACAGCCATGATCAACGATCACACTGCCGAGTTCAGGTACAAATTATTATTTAGCATTTACCTGGAAGCAGATTGACTGGTGTCCCATCTCCTTATACAGTCCCTTCTTGGCCAGAGTGCTCCTGCATGTTTCAAGAACAGCCTAATCCCTTGTTATGATCCAGGGAGTTGGTTGCTTGCTTACAGCCAGCCATGATGCAGCCATGATGGTGATGGCTGTAATGGACACATATCACTGGTAAGGGCAGCACTTTTCTATCATCCTGTAATTAGCCCTTAACCGTGCATAACTCTTTCTGTGCGTATCTTTTTAGAGAAGTATGACTGAACATCCAATCTTCTTTCAAGGTTGGATCAGATTCTCAGAGGAGTTTTGAGCACCCAACTCTTATATAAATAGGCATATAATTACATCTGAAAACCTATGAAATTGTTGTGGCATTCAGAAAATATTAAGGCAGTGCCTGAGACACAGAGGTGGTGGTGTTTATGGTTTGGAAGGCTTGTTCTGATGGGGCTGGAGCTCATTTTAAGCCCTCCTGCTCACAGCAATGTGTTGTAATAATCAATCCCAGGAGTAGTGGAAGTGTGGATCACAGAGGGAAAACCTGTATCAGTCAGGGGGACAATTATTTACACAGGATCCATGAAAAAACCTGTGCCAGAATTTTGCAGCCTGATATTGCATGTAATCCATTTGGACATAGTGTTGGCAAAATATGAAGCTCTTCCCCCTTACAGAAATGAAAACCATACTCCCACTTTCCTTGTGTTTCAAAACACAAAAGTTCACAAGAAATATTTAGCCATCCATCTGTCTTGATAGGATTTACATCCCAGCAGGGACATGCCACAGGCAGCCTCAGAAACAGGCATTGTTCTGCACCTCGTGCTGCTGGAGCCTGTGATGCCACAGCAGAGAAGGGATAGCTGCAGGAAGCTGGATGGAGATTTTCAGGCTTTGAGTCCCTATCACTGCCTCTCAAGAGACAACAAAGCTGATACCCTAAAATCACCTGCCACATGGATACGTGTGTACACACATTCCTGTATAACATTTGTACCTTACTTTGTCTGGAATTTAATATATGTGGAGTTTGAGCGGTGCCCAAAAGATGGCACTGTTTATTTGTGCTTTTTTCACTCTTAATTGCATACCCTCTTCTAGGCTGGCATATCATCTGACAAAATTAAGACAGGACTTACATACTCTATAGAGAAAAGCAGTACAAATCAAACCATTGCTGCAGCATGGCCTTTCCTATAACCTTTAATGTGCAATATTTTAATGGAAATGGACATATTGATGCTGCTTAGAACTATAACTACAAAGCAGTTGCCCTTTTATTTCCATCTAGTGTTTTGACTGTAGATGTTTCAAACTCATACATTTCATTTAATGCCTGGTGAATGAAGAATGTGCTTCAGTTGTTTCAAAAGAGAAAGAGTTATTGACAAGAGATGGATCAGAACCAAAGTTGTGCCTTGAAGGTCCCTGAAAGTTAGCCTAAACGTCTTTGCCTGTGCAGTAATCATTATCTGTATGCATGGAAAAAACCCCAACAAGTGCCAAATAGCATGACAGCCAAATTACAGTTAATCAGTTGCCCATATTTCTGTTGAAACAGCTAAATCCCAAGTCCTACCTTAACAGTTTGCTGCAGCCATAGAACAAGAGCAAATGTGGAAATACAGTTTACCTTGCAGCGATGAATTTAATGAAAGCTTTGCTGGTAATCATAGCAAATGACAACATTAATCCCCGTATCAGCTGTCAGGTTTCTCCAGGTCTTTTAAACCAGAAGGTGTGCAAAACAAGATGTAATAACAAAACTAGTATTACTAATGCCTATGATAATGCCTTATTTTGTTAAATCAAAGCTCTTCGCAGTCTCAGCACGGGAGTCACTGCACCTAGGACTGACATCCAGCCATTTCCAAGGTAACAAACCATCCCTTTCAGAATACCTGACAGATGGCTACGGTGGCTTTTGTCACCACGTTTCCCCAATCCAGAGCTACATTAAGTTACTTGTGGCTGCTGTATGAAACCAGAAAGTACCAACCAGTGATGGCCCGATGGGCCATCCCTTGCCAGAGCCTCCCTTAGGCCTGGGACCTCCTGCAGTGGATATAGCTGGGGAATGGAGGTAAGGACAGAGAAAATCTGCCTTGCTGCTGCTCTCCAGGCTGCAGAGCACCAGTCCAGGAGTCAGCTGAACAAATACCCCTCAGACATAAATCTTGAGGCTTGACAGGTCTCAGTGGGTCATAGCTACAGCTGCACAAACATCTTTCTGGTTTCTCAGATCTCCATAGAGTTTCCATGGGGAGCAACCTCCCTGTCCAAAATAGATTTCTTCATTATCTGTGTCCTCTTCTGCACTCTCCTGTCCATATTACTTCCTGCTTGCCTTTGCTTCTGACTCCACCCTTGCTTGGTGCTATGTGTATGTGGACTTTCAAGAAGTGTGGTGGGCTCAGATGTGCAGAACTAGGACACCTGGGTGCTTAAAACCAGCCTCCTCTGAAGCAGTGTGTGAACAGAGAGATGGTTTGTGCTCTGGAGATTGCCTCGCTGGATGGACCTTGCTTTCCAAGGTCAGGAGCCCATCAGGCTGCATGTGAAGTAGAAGATGAAAGGCAGGCAACAGAGGCAGGTTATCTTAAACTCCACCTCTCTTCTGACTGGGGGGCTTGTGAGCAGCTCTGAGACAAGGAGACTGCCTGAGTAAAGCTTGCTTCTGAGTCCATCCTCAGCATGAAGAAGTTTGCAGCTGTCCTTCCTCAGGAAGAGTCCTATCCACCAAGCAAGGTGTTGGAGACAACCACCCTGCTGAAAAGCCTTTAAAAAACGAGAGACATTCAAGCCTCGGGGTTTTAGCTCTCACCCACAGTGAACTGTGAGCTCACTCTGGCAGCTCATAAGCTCAATGAGCCCCAAAACACCAAACTCTGGGTCCTAGAAGCCATGTCAGCAACCAGAATATACAAGTCTGATTATTCAAGCTTTATCTCCAAGGATCCTTGTATTGCATGTGTTTGGTTTTGAGCATCTGTTTTGTTTTGCTTGTTTGTTTTAACCAGGTCTTTTCTAAGTGGCTGTTCCTGGTCTGTCCCACAATGCTTACACCCATTGTGGGGGTGCCTGGCTTTCGCAAAGAGCTGCCCATGCTGTGTTTATTTGTACTTTCAATTAAATGCATAGAGGGTGCCAAAAGAGTTGAAGTTTGGGTTACATCAGAGTGCTCAGTTACTAACTGCCTACAATCATGGGTGGCAAAATTTGTGCTTATCATAATGACCACTGTTTTTGAGAATTTAATTCCACATGGAGTTAAATGAAAAAAATGATATATTGGTTCTTCCTTAGCTAATTTATTCTTGAGTTGAGAAGCTTACTTGCCATTCAGGAAAAATTTATTCCTGTTTTGGGGGTAGCGGGGGTGGATATTTTTTGTTCCAATGACAGTTTCAAGAATCATATGGGTACTGGAAATAAAACCTTTTTTTTTCTTCTTTTTCACTCCTTATATCTTCACAGCAATAATAAGGCATCAGAACTCAAAATTTAGCTGGCAATTTTGAGGATTCTGCAAAAAGTAGATACAGCTTGCTGTTCAGCTATGCGGGCTCTGCAGAACTGAAAAGAGTAAACATTTGATTGTGTCAGTAAGCTGAGCTGATAGATCTTGGAAGGTACGTATGGACAAATTTTCAAAGTAATGCACAGAGCCAGCGCCGCAGAATTCAGTGTTAACGGGAAGTGAATGTCAGCACTGAAAACATCAGCCACAGAGAGCAGATCCATGCAGCAGCACGGTGGCATTTTAAAATCACCCAAATCACCGCTATTTAAGGAGGTGTTTTTCTTGGAATGATTGTTCGAAGGGTTGGTGTAGCTAGGCAGCTATGAGCCGACTGCGTACAGAGCAGGATGTGCAAAGGTGGCATTGGCATTGCTCCCATCCCTGTGCCTGCAAGGTGGTAAATTTCCCTACCCTGAGGCAGCTTCCCCAAGGCAGACCTGGGAGCTCAGCATGGGGAAAACTTGTGGAGGTGGCTGATTTTGGAGCTAGATACATGCACGGGCAGACTGGCTTGCTGGCGGTGGGTAGCAGCAGAGGGAAAACAAGAAGGGATGTTTGCCTCGGGAAATGCAAGCCCCAGGAGCTGGCATCTGCCTGCTCCCGCCCCTGCAGCATGGCTTCCTCAGCTCTCCCAAATGCTGCCTTCTCCTCTTCGAGGCTCCTCTCTTGTTACCCCAGAGCCTGGAGCTGGAAGCAGGGCTGGCACAGTGGTGGTGTGTCTTTGACCTTGCTGTTTCATGACAAGCGCCTTGATTCCTGTTTAAACACCCCCCACCGAGGAGCACTGTTCCTTGACAGGCTAAATTATATTTAAACACAGATTCTCAGCTGGTCTCTTTTCCTCACTCAAGTGACAAAGGCACACAGTGCAAATAGCTCAATGTATTAGCTGAATCCAAGCTAAAATCTTGTCACAGGCATTGCCAAGCCTGAAAGGATGGTTGTTTCACTCTGGGTTATGTTTGGTTCATAGGCTGGACACAGGAACGTGGCCAGCACAGATGAATTTGAGGCAGGGCTGGTGTGTGGTTTGCCACATGTAGTCAATTTTTACTGGGCACTGCCTTCTTTTAGAGTATGTGCTTCAGTGACTCACCTTGTAAATCAGCTGTGGTTATAAACTGCTTCCCGATGAGATCCATCTTTTTTTGGGTTACCACGCCAGAGGGGCGTATAAGGTGCCCTCTGTCAAATTCATTCTTCATCTTCAGACAAGTTTTCTCTTTCTTTTAAGAGTGTCTTTCTCCTTTGATAGAAGATGCTAAAAGGATTGTTTTATGTCATATCTACCCTCTCCAAATAAACAGCAGTACTCACAGGACTGCTCAGCTCCAGCCAGATGGCACAACCATTCCCTCCTGCAAGCACTCCCTCCCAGTGAAGGGAAGAGCAAGGTGTAAGACCTGTGCTGAGACCTCCACCAATGTCTTAGTAGTTGACTGGCAGTAAGAAGTTACAAACTCCCTCACCTGACCCCATCCTGTTGAGGAAATTAATCTTATGAAAATGAATCCAATTTTCATACACCAGGGCATCAGGCATCCAAAACTTGCTGTTAAATATGGATTACAAAGATAAAGTAAAAGAAGAAGAAAAAAGAAGAGGCATTAGACTGTCTTCTCTCCCTCTCTTTGCTATTTAGCTACTATTTAACACTTAAATCCTCCTGAGGGTTTTTTTTTCTTTTTACTATAATCCCTTAATGTAATCTGCACTGTTTATAATCATTCTCCTTTCTCACAGTTTTAAGTTACCATTTAAGCTACTTTTTTAACCTTAATTACTTGGCTAACTGTAATCTGTCAGGAACCATAGACACGTGAGAGAGCAAGCCCTTGTGATGAGACTGTCTTCTTGCCCAGGTAAAGCTACTCACAGCCATCTGTTTTGTCAAGCTTTATTCAGCAGGTGAGACTTAATTGCCCAAGTAAAGAAACTTCTACCATTTCCTTTGAGGTATTAGACTGCAATGGAATGGAAGTCAGTGTTAGGAAAATTTTCTCTGAAAATTTGCAAGATTGGTGTTTTATATCTTCACTGCATTTACAATCAGCAAGTAGTCCCAGCTGCTTGGCCTGCATGTCTCTGCTCCTAGACCTGGAAGCAATCTCTATCTCCAGTAAGCACTTATGTGATCTTGTGTCATCTCTTGGCTGAACAGCTGAGATAAATTAATGCAGGAAGAAACAGACCAGACATTGTCCTGGAAGCCTGGAGACAGGGGTACGGAGAGCAGGTAGCAGAACGGTGGTTAGGCTGCTAAGTGGGTCCTCTGGCTCAGTTTGTACTAATTGGGTTTGGTCCTCTTAGGTGATAAAGTCTCTGATTTGTGAGAGCTTTGGTGAATATTCACTGAAGTGGTGTAAGGAGAAAGAATCGCACCATGTGTCAGCACAAGACACTATCTTTGGCATCTGCTGAGTGAGCTGTCATTTGTTGTTTTGTTTATTGGCTTGCTTTAAATGATGCTTTGGATAGTCTTCATGGGATGCAGCTGTGCCTGTCACTGTAGAGTCGTGGGCAGGAGTAGGCAGTGCCTTTCTGCAAAAACAACAGAAATGAGCCTAATAACCACAAAATACCTCCTAGAGCAAATAACTCACAGAAATTTCCATTCCAGAATAATATTTTGAAGTAACTAGAGATCATTTCCTATAATGTTCATCACCTTTTCTGGTGCTCAGAATGACTCAGAACCAGCTGCAAGGCTTCTGTAATACTGGAAACACTTGAAAATGTATCCTTTGCACGAGCAGCCACTACACAGTCACAGAATGACTTGTACGCTCTCAGCATCTCTTTCTGTGACCCAGCCTTCACGGCTCAGAAGTTATTTGTTGCTAAGGACTCGATGTTTGACAATCTAGGACACGCAGGGCTTCTGCTGATGTGTTGTTAACGTTATCTCTAACACTCCTGCCCAGATCCAGAAGACACTCAGGTGCTTCAAATGCCACGCAGGTGTAACTGAGGCACAAGCAGTGTGCCTAACCCCTCATCACGAGTGAGCACTCGAGTGCTTGCACTTTTGCCTGGCCTTGGCAGTCCTGCTGGTATCCGTTTGGAGAGCTGCTACATCCTCAGCTGAGTGTGGGATTAGTCTGAAGTTCCCATGGGATCCATGATGCCTTTCTAGGCTTAAAATCCCGAGCAGCCAGGTTTGGTATATTTGTTATTAGCACACTTAACTCACACTGGGGAGACTGGTCTCTGTTTAAAGCAGAGAAATCACTGCTACATTTTCGTTTATTGAGCTCACAGGATGGTGAGCCATCAAAGAAGCCTTTGTTCAGAAGAAAGGGAAAGTGACATCTGCCTTCTGTAACTGGCTGAGGTGGTAAAATCATGTTTCTTGTGTCTTCATCTAAAAAGGGGTTGTATTTTCTTCTTCCACAATCCAGGGTACTATGAGAAGTTTTGTGTTTGGAGCAAGACAGGAGAGAGGTGAAAAGTGGATCATTTTAAAACTGAAAGAATTATGAGACTGGAGGGATTCCTTGCAAAATCATCTTATAAGGGCATTCACTGGCAAGTGCTTCTTCCCTCATTCCCAAAATAGTTAATATATTTTTATTGTAAGAGTATGTAACATAAAATTAATGCCCAGGAACATGGCCATTTCCTCAGCAAGTGAACTCTGTGGATGTTAGGCTTTAGAGTGTTTTACATTCTATGAATTTCCCATTCTTGCCTGGATGATGGTCGAGTTTCCAGAGAGGAAAGAGCAATGCTGTCAGTGTGGTGGTTATGGGCTGCCCCTGCAGTTGGTGTGAGCTGCTGTTGGATACAATTCCCTGGTCTGGGCTCCCCTCGGTGAACTCTGTGATGTTTCAGGCACACCTTTCACGTGCAATGAAGTGCAGCACAGAGGCACAGAGGCTGATGGGGCAATAGCTGGTCCCAGCACAGTGCTGGGCCTGGCTGGGAGGGAGGAAGGACTTCTCTGCTCAGGAGCAGCAGCTGTGAATGCACAGTGTTAATGCAGCAGGTCTGCACTGCACCATTCATGGCTGGCTTAGGATTTTATCTTCCGTGAGTCTACCTAGTAGCCAGCTATTGCTTTGTATCCCCTCTTCTGTTATCTTTTGTTAATGCACTACATTTTTGGCCTGTTCGTTTGTAGATTCCTTAATTCATGTCAACTCCAGGGAGAACTCCAGGAGAAAAAAAAGGCCCTTCATTAGTCAATGTTTGTACAATGCCTTGAAAATACAAAATGCTGCACAAATGATAAGTGCTATTTACTATCAGAGCTAATTTGCCAACCTTTCTTTTGTTTTGGGAGCCTTTGGGTTTAGCTGTTCATTTGCTTAATTGCATCTCAAGCTTCCAGTTAAAAATGCTACACATACAGCAGTTATACCATGCCCTGGGAAGAAAACATTAGAGATGATGTTACTGACTCACCAGCCACAATGCCTTCTGCACTCGTGTTCTGTATCCCTCCCTCCATTTAGCCACCCCCTGTCCTCAGTTCTTCCCACCATCTCCCACATGTATAGCTGATATAATCATTGGTATCACAGATTTACATAATAATAATACTTTCTTCTCTCACGTGACTTATTCCTCTACCTACTCATTACGTGTCTCCTTGGTGCTTTTTGTAATTATCTCTGCCACATCCTTGAATATGCTTTTGCCTCATTTAGAGTGTGCTGTAAATGATATGGTTTTGATAAATTAAGCAATAATCAGAAAAAAGTTTCAATATTCTGTAGATTTCCATTAAGTTACAGTTATAGTTACACAATTTGCTCTGCTACAGTTCACACTGAGTTTGCCTTGTTTTCATTAAAAACCTCATTATTTAGGGATTTATAACTCATCTATAGAAATTTGCCCTAGGCTGGAACTTGACTCTGTTTTTCGCTCAAAAAAAAACTTGAAAAAAAAAATTCAGTTTGTATTTTGTGACTTTTTAGAGAAAATGATTCCACCTGCTTCAAGCCTTTTGTGTCGTGTGACTAAAAATAGCCTCAATTTCAGAAATGTGCTATTAGTTATAGTAACAACAATAATTGATGTTAATAAAACTTCTACTCATGTAGAGAAGATAGCACTAAAGGGTGCAGACAAGAATGAAATTGGGGTATTTACTCACAAGGGTATATAACCCCTCCACATTTGGTAGGTGAATAAGATTAATTGTTCTTACTGCACTATGCTTCCCTCTGGAATGTTGCAGGAAACATGGAAGGAAAGAGGCCATGGTGGTTCACACATTACTTGCCATGGTGGTTTCTCATAGCGTTTCCTGGAGATTTGGACCACTGTCTGCACTAACTAGTGCCTTTGCCACTCTTCATCTCTTTAGTCTTACTTGGATAATTGAACAGGAGAGAGAAGTTTTGAAACAAGAATGGCCAATTGTCAAAGAATGATCAGGCTAAGAGTGTCTGGGCTGTTCTGGTAGGCAGCTTATAAACACAGAAACAGGCACAGTATGAAAATCAAGGCTATAAATGCCAGTGCAGAGCATGTGTGATGCAAGTATATTTTGGGATTGTGAATGAAGTTATCAGTAGTCTGTTCTGTCTGGTATAGAGTAGCTGGTTCATGGGGATTTGTAGACCTCCTTCATGCAGAGTCTCAAGGCGTTCCAGCGATGGAGTTCTAGATCCTGATACACTGATCATGATATCAAATGTTAATATTCTAACATAGGGCAGTTCATTGACACTGCAAATTCTTCTGAGTATTCCAAATCTCTTGGGAGAATTTGCTCATGTTTGGGGGTCTGAACAGGAGCCAATTTAGAAAAGCCTAAGTTTGCATTCTGGCCTTTTCCTAGCCTCACCTATTTTGCGCCAAAAATAGTTTTGCAGTGTTTCATATTCATTTGTTGACTGTAGTTTCAGAGCCTGCCATACTTGATGTTATGTATGCAGCAGACTCAGAGTACACTTGTTTGAGGACGCACATTCAGCCAATTTGAGCTCACAAATAAGAGTTTTGTGTTCCCACTTGGGTGGGTAAGGTCAGTTGTGCACAACAAAATTAGACCACTAATTATAGAGACTATCTTAAAATTTGGTAAAAAGCACATTTTCCCCAGGCAAAGAACTCACTGGGCTTTGTGAGTTTTGAACATTCAACCTGCAGGGGAAAGCTGATCCGACACAATGTAAGACCTTACTGCCTTTTTATATCAAGTATAAAATATAAGAGCTGCAGTTTTACCATCTACCATATTCCCAGGCCTATAAGAACAAAAATAAGAAGACTTAACATTTTGCATACATGCAGTGACTAATCCTGAGGGCAGTGTCTTTGAGTTCCTAATACACTCTGGTCAGCTTTTTGGGTCAGAATAGCTCAAAAGCAACCTTGTCAGCAGAAATTGAGGAGGAACTAGTTATCTTAGCGAATAATGGGAATGTCTTGCCTCCATCTGTGTAGCAGATTAATGCTACCCAAGTGAAATGGACTTGGAGATTGTGAGGAGAAGTGATCCTTGAGACTGAAATTTCAGTAATGAAATTTTTAGAAATAGTAGTTCACCAGGAAGTTTGTTCTATATGTGATATAAAAGAAACATTGATAGCACTGGGATATAAACTTGATTTCAGTGCTATATAAACAGTAGTAAACCAGCTTTTTCTGAAATCAGGACAAGGAGTAGATTGCTTTTAAGTAGTGTTTGGGATTGATGCTTAGGAAAAGAAATACTCAAATGAAAATTATTGGTGCAATGAAAAGAAATTCCGACATTATTTTCCATCTCAGCCTGTTTTTCAGGCAAAGTTATAAGGCAACATTTTCTGGGCAAGTTAACACTAACTGTATATGTGGAGTTCAGTTTTCAAACGGGCACTTCCCACTGAAGTTTACGCCTTTGTTTTACTGAACACCATTGACTTAAGAGTAACACATTTGTGATGTTAAATTCCCTCACAAATACTGCTTTTCAGGGATGGAAATTCAGCTTTTTAAAGGAGCGTAGGAACACAATTCACCCTAACCACCTGCATATTTCTGAGGATCTGGACTAGACCTACCTATCTACACATGTAAACTATTAACTACAAAGATTGTGCCACATGAAACAAGGGAGAAATGTCTACCTTTTTTGAGGATCATTCCGAGGAGAGAAAAGGAGCTGCAATGTCTAAAGTAGGCAGATACAAGGAAACTGTCTGAATATGGCTTCAACAGCCCAGTTCCTAGGGCCATTAGAAGCTTGCTGAAGTCACGGGAAGATAATGCCAGACATTAAAGCAATGAAAAGAAAGCAAAGAAAGAAAACAGTTTGGGTTCTTTTAATGTTATCATCAAGATTTCCTAGTTGATTTAAATATAGGCATGCAACAAGGAGCTCTTTTTCAGAACTGGATCTGCACGGTTTCAGTGAACCTATAGGGACTTGGGCAACTGCATTAGTAACATACCTGGCCTATGGGCTTTGTAATGGAGTGACTCTGCTCTTGATCAGAAGAAAACAGTGAAGACTGTCACCTTTGTCATAGGAAGACAGCTTTGGAAAGGCAAACCACTGCAAGGCAAACACTGTAATTAAGATGGATGCACAGCAGCCCTCTGTTTCTGCAGGCAGCGACAAGGAAGGACCAAAGAATTCCTCCCAACACCCACGCTTCTCATGCAAAATAAATCAACAGAGCTTACGAAGCGAGGTTCCTGATAAATCCTCTGGATAAAACTTCTCCCTCACATGAATCACGGGCCAGCTTTGTGCATAGCACAGTGTTAAAGCAGAGCTGCCTCTTCAGCAGGGTGGCCTGCCTCAGCAGTCTGCTCCTCTCTGAGGTCTCACAGTCACAGATGGGAAATAATTACAGTTCCAGAAGCTGCTACAAGTCGTCTTAATGTGTATAAATCCATCTGTGGATACACTGTAATCTCCATACATACCAACAAGAGCTCATGTGTGGGAATTTCCGTACTTATGTTCCCAACAGCCTGTTTTTAGGAAGAGAAAATGAGACTGTTGCAGAATCCCCGAATCCCCCTGCTAGTACAGCTGCTTCAAGCACACGCCAGAGGGCAACTTTGGTTTTGGCATCTTCTTTCCCCATGATGGGACCTGTATCAATCCCACAAATCTGGGACATGTCTGACTCTTAGGGTCACAAGGGAGAGCAGTACATTTGGATGGGCTCCTTCAGCTGGGGATGGTGGGTGCCTTTACTGAGGCAGCAATGCTGCCCTCTTTGCACTCCCTGTGCTCTGTGGGGCTGGCTCACCATCCAGGTTTGACAGCTCCACGGGGCAGCCAGAGCCAGCTGTAATTCTCTTTACTTTTCTAAGCAGAGAAATTGCCCTCCCATGCCACCCCCTGCTCATGGCAGCTCTTGCCAGAAGGAGCATAACACAAGGGGGAGATGGCAGTGGAAGAATTGATGCATCTGAGAGTCAGACAATACGGGACTGAAGAAGGGTTGTATTTTTTTCTGAGTAGGGAGGAAATTGATGATTTTTTAAAGATTTTTTTCAGTTGTTGGTCTGGATGAGGAAGATAGATTACCAGGCAGATGTTGCATGATTTGCTGACAAGAAGAATGTTTTCTGATAGAGCCCTAATTAAAAATTTGGCAGCAAATTGCTTATTAGATGAGAAATGAGATGCTTCAGATGGAAGGCAAAACACCTTGTCATATTTCTCTGAAGTGTCAAAATACAGATCAGTGACTGAGTGTCTGAGCTCCATTGTGCAGCTGATCACAATGTATTCCAAAGAGACAAGATTTTCCTTGTCATGAAAGAACTGTTTCAAAAACTCTGTGCCACAAAACTTTCTTACTGATGGGACATACAGAGGTTCTCCTCGTAGCACATGCCTTGCAATGATTCAGCTGTGGAGGGAATCTCATGATTAAGAAGACAACATCGTGTCCATCTGCCATATGGGACTGGTGACAGCAACACTGCTGTGTGGTATTGTCACCTGGGTATGTCTTAACTCCCTCTCACCCAACTTGGGAGGGCAGATTCCAGTGGAATTCACTAAAAAAATAGATGGAAAGGAAAGTGCATGAGAAAGGTTTTGAAGGGAATCACAGCTCAGTTAAGAATAACTAAGCAAGATATTGTTCTGTTAAATTATTGTGACAGCCTGAAAGTTAAAACAGCTGAGTCAGGATGATTGTAACAGCCAAATATTGCATAACAATTAGAATGGCAGGTAAAATTCAAATGTATATATGGGATAACAAGACCAACCCTGCATGGAGTTGCTAGGGTAAGGAATGATAGCCTGGGGCATGATATGGGGTTCTGGACCCTGGGACAAGGGAGCCCTCGAGGGGTGGGCAGGGACAGTCAGGTTATCAGTGTCCCCAGGGTCCAGGCAGGGATTTAAAGCCAGCTGTGACCACAGCAGTGACAGGAAAATGTAGTTGTTGTACCTCTCCCTGCCACCACGCACGTATATGCTTTATCCTCACATGTGTAAATATTTGCCTGAGAAGCAGCAATGTCATTATGTTTAAGGCTATTTTTTGGTCCAAGCCTGCCACAGGGAGACTGCTTAGCCCATACGACTGGAAAAGTCAGATGAAGCCATTGATCAGCCTCTCTTAGATGTCACTGAGCCAAACGGTACATCTGCATTTAGTCCTCCTGACTTGTCCCACGAATCTTCCTCTTCAGACCACTCATCATCCCAGTACTTTTTGCCTGTATTCTTACTGGTTGTTGACGTTTTTGGCAGTGATGGACATCTGTGTTCCAGGGATTTGCTTTTGCTAGACAAGTTCATTGAGTGTGAATGAGAGCTCCAGAAATGCCTTGCTGAGTTACCACTCTTAGGCTACAGGCTGGTGGATGTGTCTTGCCCTCTGCTCCTACCTGATGAACTTGCTTCCCAGTGAGTGGTGATCTAGTGGAGAACTTCTGCTTGTAAAACATAATACACTATATATATATATTCATGTATGTTTTCAAAAAGGGAATGGGAAACTCCTTCCTGAACGCTCTTCTATCCGTCAGTTGAAGAAATGGTAAGATACAGGGTTGGAAAGTAAAACTCAGCAAATTTAAGAAATTAACAAGCAACTTATCAAAACCAGTAGTGAATTCATCATTGGGGTTTTTTGGAGGTGAAAATAGCTTTCTTATTTTAAAAATTATATTTTACTTCAAAGAGAAATTGAAGCTGGGCATGCACAACAGAGGCAAGACTGAGATGCCTTCTGGAACAAATACAAGAAAATAGAAATAGAGAAAGAGAAATGGAAAGTTTTTTGACAGTACCAAAGTGAAAGTCAGTACTATTAGGAAGAATTTAGTAGCATTAGCAACAATTTCTGGTCTAAATGAAGCTTGTCAGCTAGAAATGAAGAAAATCTGACTGGATAAAGCCCTGGACAGCCTGGACTGCTCTAATAGCTCACACAGTAAAAGTAGACCCTATTTCAAATAGAAGGCTGGACAAAAGGTCTCCCAAGGTGCCTTCCAGCCTGAATTATTCTCTGATTTGTACAATTCTGTGATTCTGTGAAAGAAAAGACATTGATATATGAGCTGGTTACGTGGTGTAAAGTGGGGGTGTGGATTCAGACTCCTAAATCTCAGCATCTGCAACAGATGTGCCTCAATGTGAGCTGGATTGCTGAGGTCCTAAGGTACAGCCAAGATCAAGATGTTACAGAAAATGGAGTGTGCAGAGGCTCATTTAAGGTTGAGATTAATAGCTGGCTAGGTGCTATTCACTGTAATATAGACACACAAATACAGACACATAAATTTTGGAGTCCAGTTCTGGAGCTGCATGCCATCAGTCAGGACTATGATATGGCCATGAAAAAGACAAATGCACCCTTGAGTATGTTCTACAAAATGTGTTTTCTAGAGGTAAAGTCCCAATGTTATTTCACTGGGCCTTGCTACCATTTCTCTTTTAATTGCAGTTTACCATATTCAAGCTTAATGATTGAAGAGATAAAGGCTGCTGAAATGATCAGTGGAATTTTAGAGAAATCTTACTATCTGCAAGGAATTGAGTTTCTATTAGACTTGTTTATTGTAGCAAGCTGAGGACTATAGTTTCTCTCTCTAAACACTTCAGGAGTTAAAACCACAAAAACCACTGAGGAGACAGTGCTGACATGAAATGATTTAACCATCATTTGTTTGGGGACTAGCTAAAACTTAATTACCAATCAATAATTTTGTTAGTGTCAATCTAGCATAGGCATGCAAAAATCATTACAAACTCTGCTTAGGTAAAAAGTGATTAAGAGTTAAAATTCTTTAGTGTTAATATAAAAAAGACAAACCAAAGTCTTGTTAGTAATTTGCTAACATTCTTACCCTCACACATTTCTTTCCCTGGAGAAGCAAGATAATCAACAGATTTCAAAGGTATTATCCCAAGAAAAGCTCCAAAGTGCCTTTAGTTATGTCACTTAATGCCCCAGCTGTTAATAATTACATATTTATACATAAATATCAGAATATGTGTATCCTCTTCTACCTATAAAATGTAATTTCCATATTTTCGGCATGCTCGTGGGATAAAGACCTTACTGGTACCTTTAAAAAAGCCTTTGTGCTATTATATCTAACCTCATAAATATCTTTATACAAACTCACCGTCAACCATCTTCCTCAGTTTTTAAACTCATTCCAGTACAAAAATATAATGCATTACAGGTATTATTTTTTTAACCCTTTATATAAATAAAAAAACCCCAAGTGTCATCTTCCGTGACAAAAAAAAAAAGTTTTAAAAAAGGAAAATGTGGTATCAGTACTGTTTTTCCAATCTAGGCACTTCCATTTTTTTTTTTTTCCAATTAATAACCATGACTTCCTGGTTATTCCTGTGTTGGTTTTGCTCTGCACTGGAATGTTCTTTTTGGCTGTTATTCTCATCCATCTTGGATAATTAGCCAAAATTCTTCCCGTTTGTTTCTCTGGTCATTGCCTTGCTCTTCACCATGGGTAAACACTGCTGCTCAGCTGTAAGCTATGTCCATATCTGCAAACATCTGATGTGCAAATTAAACCTTGCAAATCCTGCAAGGACTTCAGATGTTCGTATCTCCATAACACATCAGGGGTGGCACTGCACTTGCATTTTATGTAGGTTCTGTTTTTAGCGAGACCACTAAATGGGCAGTTGGTAGTTACATAAAAATACCTGTATTTGGGCCAAATGTTGGTAAAGACGTCGGGAATGACGCATATAGGGCTTTTTAGTTCAAACAACAAGCACTGTTGGGATGGGGTGTAATAGCTCCCAAGACCCCAAAAGCTCTTCAAAATGCTTTTTCTTATACTGTATTTAATTATCACTCTCTTTTTATGGATATATATGTGTGTATTTGCTTAATTGTTATCTTTATTAACTCATTAACCTGATTTTCTGTTTCATTAAACTGATGGGCTATTTGATACATAATTAAACTATGAAATCTTAACTTGCCATCAACACAAGTTGCACTCCTGATTTTGTGCATTCTTTCATTTAGATGGTCTAAAACACTTACCTCCCAATGTTGAATTTTAATTAGAGGTTTAGTTCGGTATGAAACTGCACAAACCAATGCTATGTTGTTTTCATTCACCAAGCATGTGTTTTAAGGTTTCTTATACAAAATTTTTTAATACTTTAATAAGGGAGATAGCTTTTCCCACTTTCAGCTATGGGAATATGGGAATATAGCAAAGTTAGCGAAATCAGACCTGTGAAAAGTGCCATGTAAGTTTTTGTGGCTTGGCCCCAAATTTTCGAGAGTCTGAACTGCAAGTATAGCCTGACCTCTGAGAAAGCTCTCACAATAAGCTCTCTTTCCTAGTTTAGAAACTTACAGTCAGTCTCCAAATGTACGGGGACTGAAATAAAATGAATAAATTTGAATTGGAATTTTTCTTCATTTTCTGAATGACAGAGCTGTAAGGCCCTGGAATGAATTTCCAGAAGAAATGGTGAGGAGAGACAAGGTTGTTTTCTTAGAAATAGAACCTGTTAAGTTTCAACTTGAGATATTTAGTTCAATTGTCCACAACACCAAGATATCAGCTTAACATATCTCACCTGGTTTTGTGTTCTCTTTTCTGAACTCAGAAAAATCCTTTTGGTTCAGTTCTGTACAAGTCAGGCTCACACACTGCGGTCCCTGGGCTAAGAGGTTATGAATTGTGCTAAATAGCAACATCTATCACTGTCATGTTACTTCTAAACTACTTTGCTTTGCTTTCTAGTATGGACGGATGTCTCTGAAGTCAGTCTTTTACAAGCAGTGGAAAAATCCACAGTAAAAAGAAGAGTTGCGAAAGGTGGTCTAACAATCTTTACCTTGACACTGTGCAAGTAAGCCAATGAAATGAGAAAAGTTTTTCCAACAGCAAGATTTTATTAGATTGTATAAGAGACTAAAGATGTCAATTATACCTAGGCTGAACGCTAATTCTTGTGGCATCCCACTAATCACCTCCCCACAATTACATGAATGTCTGGTTATCATTACCATTTGTTTATAGGCCTCCACATGAAGGAGGGCGTTTCGAGAGAATAAATGCTTTATTCCATTCCTGGCCCTAAGGGAAACTACACCAGTGACAGCTGCTCTCAAAGAAGGAAATTGTTTGTGCCAGTTATAGCCAGTCAGGAAGGAAGCCAGCTAAAACCTCTTATAAACACCAATGAGACTAAGTATAACTGGTTTATTCTGCTTACTATAGTGAGGTCAGCTTTTCCTGTCCCATTTTTGAAGAACTTCATCTCTATCAGGAAGAACGGCAAGATTTCACCTAGCTGTACTGCAAAATACTCTCTGAGAATTTAACATATATTAACAGTCTTCATCTTCTGTAATTTTTTTTCTAGTCAGTGAAAGAAATTGACTCTATAAAAGGTCCACAAGGATTAGCAAACACTTAAAATCCTCCTTTGTTCTGATGTTGAGCACCCACGTGGCTCCCACTTCAAATAGTTTTCCATCAGCATTATGAAGTGTTTTTCATTCGAGTCTTTATCATGCAATGGAAAGCTGCTTATTTATAAATAGCAAACAATGACAAAATATCTAAATAGATGTGTAGGATGGTGGGAGAAAGTCTGCCTGCATTCCAGAATTCCCAGCGCATATCCCTGTTACACAGGAGTGGCACTGTGCACCAGCTCTGCTACAGGCTGGAGGTTTGATTCAGTATGAATAAAGTCTGAGTGAACAACTGGGGTTTGTTTCAGAACTCGAATCAAGGGAGGTAACAGATTTAGATCATGCTGGAAACGGAACATTTGGGTTTTTTCATTAAGCAGAACGATAAACAAAAAAGAAAAAGGGAAAAGGAAAGCTTGGTTTGGTACGGACAAAATGGTTTAATTTAGTTTTTAATAAAGGCAAACCAATTCAAAGGCTCATCTACAAAAGCACCACCCTCCTTGGTCAATGGTGTGGACACTCAGCAAGGCTGCAGGATGTCTGATAGAAATACTTTTGCTGCCTGAGAGGTTTAAATCTGAGCATCCCATGCCTAAGAACAATGTCTATGTTATATGATGGACACATTGAGGCAGGTACTATTTGAATAAACAAGAATGCTTGCTCGGAAATCAGGTTTGAAACCCGATGTATATCTTTGGCCCTTTGCACAGCAAGTTATAAGTTCATTCATGCCCACAGAATGTATCTTTTTCCTTTTCTTTCCCCTACAACCTGGTGAATAAAGTACTCAAGCCAAGATTCAGCGATTTTCACAGGAGAAAGTAGGAAATAGCTCAACCTGAAGTAAAAGACAGCAGGGCAGTCACTTAGAAAGATCCAAGGCCTTTTGGGGAGAGGGTGCTATCCAAACCCAGTGTTGCATACTGAATAAGTTCTTTAACTCTTGAGTAAATGGGAGAGGAAGAGGCTTAAGTCCCAGTGGACAGAAATGTTCTACTCCTCCACAGTTTTCATACATCTTAAATTTACACATAATTTTTTATATTGTATGCATTTTTGTATTTATGTTCCTAATGATGCTTGATACTTATTTATGGGGCCTAGCAAAGTGTTTTGTTTTTTTTTTTCTTGTAAAGGTACTTTCATTAATTTGTTTGCTCATTGATCTGCACAATTCTGTTCCTGCACTTACTTTTACAACTGCTTTTCTTCATTCTAAAGACAGAAAGAAGACACAGATGTGATTTTACAATCAAAGGCCCAGAGCATTACAGTATCATATAATCAACAGCGTCAAACAAAAGGCTATTATGTAGAAGGTGAAACACAGGGAATATTTTCCTGAATAATGGCAGCTGAGGTGATGTAATACTTGTGTCTTGGAGACTATCAGATTCAGAGAAAGAAAGTTAAGCCTTGGTAAGAGTAAGTATGAGGCATTTGTTTCATTAATGAATCTACGATAATATAGCAAGATTTGGTTGTGTCTTTCTTCCTAAAGATGCTGATCTGTTCTTCTTACTCCAGGATTTGGACCATAGTCCAATCTTTTCTTCTCTAGAAAGCAATTCCCACCCACTTTTAATGCAGAATGCTTAAAAGCCAACTGTTTCCTTGAATTAGAGCGTTCACTCCCTTTCCCAGCAGGGTCATGGATCCTGGGGTCAGAAAAAGATTTTGCACTGTTATTTTTACCAGTATCTTGCACCATCAGGCTCTCAACTTTGCTTTGTGTCTTTGTATGTTACTGTAATAAAAATATTTGTTTATAGCATATAATTTGCAGAAGTCACCTGGGAAATTTCTTGCAGGGGCAATGCTTGTAAGAATTTCAAGGGTGGTTCATTATATTCCTTCTCTTTCCTCTTTCTGTCTCTCCACTCAGAAATTTCCTTCACCTTTCAGAGGAAGGTTGGTACAGGAAAAGATTCGGATCCTTGGAAGGGACTGAGATAAGAGAGAAAAACTAAGAACTGGAAAAGACACTTTTAGAAAATAAAATCTTCCAAGTTAAAAAAACTGCAGTGAAGTAAGAAGCTATTTTTGCAAATACTTTAAGCAATAGAGACAGAAACCCAGATTGCAAATATTTAGCAGTTTTTCTATAAATATTTGGTTTGTTGTACCCAAATCCTAGATGAACCACTGGATGTATTATTTCACTCTTACTTTTCATCCAAATTTGACCAAGGTACAGAGAGGTTAGAGTAAAAACTATGAAGTTATTTGCTGAATCATGGCAGAGAGGGAAACAGTAAAATGCTCTATTCCCATGTTTAAAGTTTTTGTTCCCTTTTTGTTGTTGCATTGTTTGGTGGGGCCTTTTTTTGAGTGTCTTTTAAAAGATGCCAGAAGCTCACCACCACATGAAATGGTGTGTTTATCAGGAGAACTGTGATCACAATGGGAACAAAGTTGTTTCATTCTGTTCAAATGCTCTTCAGGGAGTCAAAAGGGTAATGCACAAAGCTGAGGCAGGCAGAATGAGTAAAGTCTGGAAACACCAGGCTATCAGTGAATGGAGCATTTGCATACATTGTAAGTACCCAGGAGTGGAGAACTCAAACCCCGCTTCGATCAGGGAATCTTCACCTCAAACAATGAAAGCTTGCGGGGTTGTTTCATTCCCTTTCCATCCTTCCTAGGCAAAATAAACCCTGTTTTCTTTACTGCCTATCTATCTACAAAATGATGTGAAGCACAAAACATACACAGCCCTGCTGGGGGCTCACTCCTCAGCATGCTGAAATCAATGAACATCTTTTGTGAGCAAGTACAGTTCTTCTTTGCCCAGGCAGAAAGGAAACTCTTAGGAAAATAAAAGAAAATTAAAGCTGAGATGCTGCACTACTGAATTATAAAGCTTCCTTTCATTTTATAATTCTCTAGATGCAGACAGATTTTAGCAACAGCTGGTTTCATCAGCTCCTTTATCCTGTTACAGAGAACCAAGCGAAGTTATCCACAGGTACCTACACAGAGAACTAGTGTGAGGTTAGTTGTCTGCTAGTCACATGCAGATGTGTCAGGTGCTGTAGGGAGTCTAGAATATCCCTGGACTTCTGTATTTAAACAGCTGACGCCATCTTCATGACAAGCTGTTCTTTTAAAGATATGCACTTTTTAATTTTTATTTAATCAGATGCACTTTTACTGATCCAGCAAAATGGTGCACTTATTATATGGAGGGTGAAAAACCCCTCCCAATCCTACTCAGCTGTTCATATTTCCTCAAGAAAACGTATTTATAACTTCCAGTGGTTCGTTGCTGTTATTTCTCCCCACAGGCTGAAGAAGCCAGATTTCACCTATGACAGGGCCCAGTAGTCTTCTCATTGTTTGAATGAAGAAGTGACTCTTGTCATCTCCTGAAGAAGCTGGCTCTGAGGCTTGCACTCAAAAGAAAAAAGTCTTCTTGGTTTCAGCACAAAGTTCAAGTGGAATTTGGCTCCCAGGAAGGGAAGTGCCTGGGAAACTGTGGAATTGCTGGTTCATCACTGTCATGGTGAAACAATACAAGGTAAGGGCAGCTTCAGTGTCTCAATGACTTAAGAAATGTCCTGTGAGGGAGGGTAACTGACCCTTATTTTTTTATTCCCAGGTGTCTTTTCCGTAGTATGCTGAAATTCATATGGAAAAAGCTCAAGACAAATTCTCTTCTCTTTCTCAATTTATTTTTTTTTGGTCTGAAACAAGAGCTCTGCTGAACTGCCCACTGCATTCTGGTTGTTTCTGCATTCAAGTACCCTTTATCCCATTTTCCTTTAATTTCCAAATAAAGATTCAATTGCACTTAGAAACGGCTTTTTTTTTTTTTTTTTCTCCCATGTGCATAACTATTATCCAGTCTGGGAATGATCTTGCATTTGTGTCAAAATTAATTTTTTAAGCTACTTTAAATTGTCCTCTCCTGCTGCAATTACAACATTGGATAATGAGCCCTTCATATTTCGATATCCAGAGGGACGTAGTTCAATAAATATTTTTAATTGGCCATTTTGTGTTTCACAGAGGTGAGATTCCCAGTATGAAAAATGTCCAGAATGTCTTATTATACTCAATTCTTTCTTTCATATTAATTTTTACAGTACCATCCCTGGTGGGACA
This sequence comes from Pachycephala philippinensis, assembly GCA_013397055.1. Taxonomy (NCBI): domain Eukaryota; kingdom Metazoa; phylum Chordata; class Aves; order Passeriformes; genus Pachycephala; species Pachycephala philippinensis. Next base: position 1,198,886 of record VWZT01015863.1, read on the forward strand.
TTACCATTCCCCAGGTGTACACACATCTTCTGTATATGGAGCCAATATCAGAATCATCATACAAGGATTTCAGGGATGGGCACTGGGACCTATTATTTGATGCCAGTAAAACATCAAGCCATTTTTGGCTATAATGTACTCTGACTCAGTAACGTTCTGTTTGTCTGCTTCAAGAGGCCACTTGGTAAATGTTTATCTTATACTTTTAGAAGCATGAGCTGTTTTCATTTAAAATTATAATTTTCAATTGCTTGCTTTCCACAAAATTTCTTTATCTTTTGACAGGTTGAGTCAGAGTCACAAAGTGAGATTTTCTTGCTACTACACATTAATAATTTACTGTATACAAAACCGATTGGGAGCTTTCACGTGCTTTACATTTAGAGGAAGGAGCCACCTCATAAGCTTTGCAAGTTGAATTTCCACTGCACCTAGATCCCAAGGATCTTCCTTTTTTTCCCAATGTTTTTAGCTTTTAATGAGGTTAGTCCTCAGTCAGTTAAAAATTTCACCTGATTCCTTCTTCTTATCCAGTGTTTTGTTAATTAGATATGGTTATACCTCTTCCTTTCCCCTTTAGGTTTTCACGCTTTTTTTTTTCCTTCATTAGTGGTTTTTAATAGATACAGTAACAACACAAATGCTCTTGTCATTTCCCTTTTCATGTGTTTTGAAGAAAAAACCAACTAATTCATAGATTGAAATAAAAATCTCACGTTTTGAGGGTGAGGAAACTAGGAAATGAACAGTATACCAATAGAAGTTCTCTTTACTAACTAAGAAAGTAAAATAAAACAATGGAAAAAACCAGAGCAATAGGCCCTCAATGGGACTGAAAGACCGTCTATGTCCTTTCCTTTCCCTAACTTTCCTATTTTCCCTGTCCAACTTTTTAATTTTTAATTTGCGTATTGTGAAAGAAGCTGTGCTGTGACCCCTTGCATATAGGACGACCAAAACCGAAGGATGCTGCCGTAGGTCTTCATGCTGAAGATGACCAGAGGACACCCTCATCAGAGTCAACAAAGGACAAAGGCCACCCAAGAGACGCCCATGGAGGAGGTCAGCAAGTTAGTTCCCGCTCATGTGGAATTGCGGGGATTTTTTCTGTTGAGTTTAAAGGGAGCAGAAGCAGGTCAAAACACAGCCAAGATGCGCTTTGTGTAAGAGTCCCTACAAGGAGCAGCCGCTATCTGCTCCTTGTACATGAGTTCGTCACTCAAAGGGAAGGACTGTGTGTGTGCAGGGAAGGGTGGGACACTGCCCCAGAAAGTGACAGCTCTCAGAAGTCTGTCAGCAGAGTGGAAGTGTCAAGCTACATAATCATCTAAATCTCAAGCATATAAAATAGGAGAGATTGATGGCAAGAAAATGAATCACCTCCATCTACCAAATAGCCTGGTGTTACACTTCTGCAGAGTTCTGTTAAGGGTAATTTATAATGCTTTTTCCAAATGTTATGACATCAGGAGCAGTTGTTTTCCTGGAGAAAGGGCAGAAGGGGGAAGCTGTTTAATGCAGAAGTAATTTACATGGATTTATTTCTTGTTCTGTTTATAATCTGGTTTCTTGCTTACTGGTTGTATTATTGTAAGGAAAAAACCAAAAAACATTGGATTGACATTGTTGACAGAAGAAGAGGAAATGGCCTGAAGCACCAGGAGAGCTTCAAGTTGGACATCAGGAAGAATTTCTTCACTGAAAGGAGAGTCAGACAATGGAACGGACTGTCCAGGGAGGTGGTGGAGTCACCATCCCTGAAACTGTTCAAGAAACAACTGGACATAGTACTTAGTGATACAGTTTAATTGACATAATGGTGTTTGGTCAAAGGTTGGACTCAATGATCTTGGAGGTCTTCTCCAACCTTAATGATTCTATGATTTTATGACATTGTATCCAACGTTTGTGTTTCTTCCATTTAAAAATAGCACTTGAAGTTTTAATTTCTTAATTAATTTTAATTTTAATTATTTTTTTCTTTTTCATTCTTAAGTTGTATGGGTGTGTGTGTGTCTTGTATACTTTTATTAAACTATTGTTTTTAAGCAAAGGAAAAAGCAGTTACTATATAGTTCCAAAACAAAAATTCCAAAAGATTCAATATGTTGAATAATTTTTTTCATGTTACAATAAAGAGCTTAATTAAAAAAGTTGTGCTGAGAAATCTGCCTGTCTGTCATGCAGAGAGCTTTTTCTGAGTATGTTGATCAAGGTCCCTGCTGTGTAGGATGCCATTCCTCTGCCCAAAGAGAGGCACCACGGAATCCATTCCTCCTTTAGGGTTGATACAGAGAAGCACAAATACAAAGGCAGAAGCAATGCACTGAAACCCCTGAGGGAGGTTTCTCAGCTCCTGGGTTAGCCAGGAATTATACACCAGGAGAGGTGCCTTCCAGAGTGCTTACTCCTCCAGACTATGTCAGATTTTGACAGCATACTTTTAGATGATCTCAGGTAGGTGGATCTCCCCTGTAGCATTGGGGAAGGAGGTGGTTCTCCTCTGCTAGACTTGTCAGCTGTTACTCACACTGCCCTGGAGGGAGGCAGAGATCGGCCTCTGCTGTGTTTCATGACACATAAAACAATTTTCTTTGCTCCCGTTGTCCCTCAGCCAGTTGTACACCAGGATAGTGATGGGGCATGTAAAGGTAATATGATATTATCTTTATGTAAAAAAGCATAAGGCAACAGAGTTTAGAAAAGTAAGGCTGGCAGACAGCAACTTGACTTCTTAGTCAACAGCACAATGAGGGAGCAGAGAAGGAAAGATAGTCAGTCCCAGTTGGGACCATCTGGCCAGAATATCAAGCCATAAGCTGGAGAGCAGGGGAAAAAATAATAAATTCAATCAAACAGCTGGAAAATCTGCAAGCCAGCCAACAATCAACTGCATAAAACTTGGCTAAAAGCCTGAAAAACTGCAGATGGTTTTTCAGTAACCTTCACCCCTTGTTTGGGGCTGTCTCCCACCAAATCCAGAGAGAGCTCTTGTGGAAAGGAAGAGTGAAGGGAATACTTGTGCCCACACTTGTCAGGCAGCGATAGGGAAGACCTCGTTTTCACCAGAAAGGGAGCAGGAGACACTTCTTTACTTGGTCACTGATTCAGAGATAACCTTCAGCTATGTAAAAATCCTGGAAACTCTGGAAACACAGATGAAGGATCAAGGTTAACACACTCTGATATGTCCCTAGACCTAGCATTTACCAGCTCAGTGACCATGATGGAACTGCAGAGAGGTTCTGTTTGGTTTATAAGTAAGAGCATAGCAGAGTTTGAATGAGAAATATTTGCATCTTTCCCTGTACCCTTCCTCCCATTTTCCTGTTCTCTCACATGCTCTCTCTGCTCCTTATAATGATGTTTTTTAGAGACACAGGTCCACAGAGCTGGTTAGGATCTTTGGTGGTCCTCTCATTCTTTGTTCTGTGTTCCATTATCTCACCTGCACCAATTCCAAGGTTTGAACACCCACATTAAAGAAGATTCAAAAGGATAACATAATAACAAGCATAGCTCATCTCAAAGGAAAGACCCATAGGGCGAGAAAGTCCTAAGGAAGCTGATGAATCTTCCCAGTTTTTTTTCCCTTGTAATTATTACTGGAAACAGGAAATGACTGTGGGTAAGTGTGTTCCAGCTAGAAGGGAGACAGTCAGTGAAGACAGTGTTGGGCAGTGGGCTGAGGTTGGCCTGTATCTCTGTGTGTGCCTGCAGTATGTGTTCAGTGCACAGCAACACCCTGACTGAGCCTCGACCAAATGGGCAGCACCACATGGCTCTTTACAGCACTGTTTTAAACTAAAAGAGGGTCGATTTAGGTCGCAGTGAGGGTGGGGAGGCATTGGCATAGGTTATGTGTGGTAGATGCCCCAACCCTGGAGACATTCAGGGTCAGATTGGATGGGCTCTGAGCAATCTGATATAGTGGAAGATGTCCCTGATCCTTGCAGGGTAGGTGGACTAAGAGGCGTTTAAGGGTGCCTTCCAATCCAAATGAGTCTATGGTCCTATGATTCTGTGAACTGCCACTAGATGGAGAGCTTTAGATATACTCTGTGTACACACATCCCTATGCGGAGATTCAAAGACTCCAAGGCTGGAAGGTAGCTCTATTATCCTTAACTCTGAGCTCCAGCAAAAAAAAAGCCAGAAAATTTTGCTTAAAGACTTCCACATTGAGGTCATCAGTCCTTGCTGTGCCAAAACATAGCTTCTCAGAAAAGAGACATCCTTTATTTCAGGAATTCATACAAAAATCTACCGCATCCGTACCGAAGGTGTTCAAATGGCTGTTCAAAATATGCTCTTCATTTCTCATCTGGTTCTTGTCTGCTTGGAACTCCAGCCATCACATGCATAATTTTACTGGTTTTTTAACAAGCTGTTTTTACAAACATTATGTCTGTAGTTTATAATTGAGCTTCTATGAGCATTTTTTCATTTCTGACCCTTATTACCCTGAGCTGGTGTGTGTAGGAGTTGTCTGGCATTAGTGGAGAAGCTAAGTGCTCTGTATGAGTTTCAACACCCTGAATTTTTAAGTTGCGTTTTTGTTTTAAAAACACTAATTCCTCGCTTATCACAGTTTAGAAGGAGGGAAAAAGGCTTTGCTAAAGACTTCTGCCATTCATTTAACAGGTTCCAGTGAGAGTTCTGTACTCTCTGGTTTAATTTAAGCAGGGTTACCTTGAAATGCAGTGTTCATGACTACTAATTTCTACTTCAAAAAGAGGCTGAAATTCAGGCATCAAATTATTCCATCAAAGTTTAAAGCAATGTTAATAACTCTCCTTCTGTCTTGTTCCTTGTAGTTCTGTGAACTATCTGCATTAGGAAGCTCGATCTATATAGTTGTCTCACCTCACCAAGACTTTTCAGAGCTTGCACTGGAGGCAGAGAAATACGAATAACACAATATAGGAGGCTTCTTACAACAAAACAGCTTTCTTTCTGTGTTTGTTCTAAGTTCAGTCCCATTGCAGGGGTCATCGGATGGAAAAATCCTCTGCAGAGCAGAGGCAAGGCACACTGGGTGTCCAGGCCTTCCTTACTCAGGCATATCCAGGCCAAGCAGGGACTGGGGACATGTTTGCTCCAAGCACATGGTGTCACAGTCCCTGTCACAGCTGCCCCACTATCTCTCGTTGAGATACCTCTTGATCTGTGCCCTCCCTATCCAAGTCCTCCACAAGTCACAGGATGTCATCATTTGCCTTCTGCTGGCCTGCATCAAGCTGTCTGTCTGTGGTGACAGCAAAACCAAATTTACTAGTGAGGATATAACCGGGCCTTTGGGGTTATCTGCCTTCCCTTGTCCATTTGCATATCCAAGTGGAGCACTGTCAGACACTGGTCACCAACCCTGATGCCCTCTGTGCAGGATGGATGCTGCCAGAGATGCTCTGCTGGGTGGCCTCCTCCTATTACCTTTCTCAGACTAAAGGTCTGAGACCTTAACCTTCACACCCCTTCCTCTTATTGTTCTTCATCATTATTTCTCCTTACATCTCTTCTTCCCTTAGCTTCCTCTTCTTCTGAACCCCCTGTCCTGACACCAAAAGAGAAAATGACAGAAAGTCTGCCTGTGATTGCCTTTAGAAAAACAATGTTTTGGATGGCTCTGCCACAAGGAACATGTCACCAGCTTGTGCCCAACTCCTGCGCTCTGAAGCTGCCTCATGCCCAATGGACATGAAATGGACTCAGTGCTCTGCACTTCATGGGGTTAAGCCTGCAGTTTTCTGGACTGCTGAGAAGGATAAAGGCCTTGTATTGAGGAACTGAGTTTGCTGGAAAAATATTTCCAGAGTTATTTTGGTATCATCAATGTTGATGATGATAGCTTCCTCTTTCAAAGACAAAAATATTGCTTTCACTGATAGAGATGCCATTTAACAGGACAAGGTTACACAAAGTGTAACTCACGATCCAAGAGATGCCATCCATTTTGTAGGAAAGCAGGAGCTGGTGAGGAGCTCAGCAGCAGCCAGTGCAGGGACATGCTGTCTGTGAGAGGCAACTGCAGCGATGGCTCAATGAGAGCTAGACCCACTCAAAAGAATGCTCAAAAGAATGAAGACAGGGAGGTTTCAGGAAGGCAGGAAAGAGAAAAACCTGAAGAAGAAGGCAGGTTTTGCTGACTTCCTTCTGTGGGAGGTGTTTTTATGCCCTTAATTTTGCACAGCCTCCAACCAAAAAGAACCTCAACACTGAAGCATCTCCTTTTTTTCATTCACTTCTCAAACTCATAAAGGAAAGTTAGACAGGAATCTGATCTTTCTGAAGCCTGCATTTTCATAAATATTTCCCTTTAGGAGTTTGTGAAATTGAATTTTCGTTGATAACCCTGCTTTGTTCACCTAGCCTTATATCCTCAAGAGAACAGTGAGAAAAATGAAAAGACTTTAACAAAATGTAATCATGGCAATTCAGTACAATGGCAGGGAGACAAAGATAAGATGAGAAATAAGGTACTGTTCTCTCTGCTTTCCTTGTTCCCTCATTTAAGTGATAATTTTCATACCTTACCTTTGAAAGATATAATTACAGTAATTGGAATCTGACGATTTCTGAGACCTATGCTGTGCAGTACTTTTTCCCCTTGATATTTGTGTCTTTTTAACTAATATAAGATCTTTAATCTACTAAATAAATACGTAGGCCCTTATTCTCTGCTATGTCCATGCACTTTGTTCTTTTCAGGCAACTAAAAGCTGCATTAATACCAGCATAAGAAACCATGGGAGTCCATGCTCTGGAAAAAAAAGAGTGATTGAAAACTATTTCAGAATTTCTGGGACCACAATGCAATACAAGCACTATTGTGGGATACGTCTTACCTGTCTCTCACCGTGTAAACATTACCTGGTCAGCTGTTCGTGAAAACAGAATGGGAGTAGAAGGTGAGTCCAGAGGGGCAGGCGTTCAAGGGAAAGGGGAATAAAGTTTTGTGTTTTCATGCAGATTGGGAAAGAGGTAAAAGCAAGATGAAAATTTTGGAGAAACAAGACAGTGAGTCTGCTCAAGGTAGTCTGCAAGTCTTCAGCACGGCTCTGGAAGGGGGGACTGTCCCCAGAGACTCTCCCCGAAGGGTGGGAGACTGCAGCCCTCCAATTCCTTCAGTCTCTGCAAAGGTTGAGAGTTAGTCACCTAAACCTGCCCATCTAGTTCTGTTCTAGATGTTTTGTTAGTGTGAGGAGAGAGTTCTGGCTTAGTCGCTTCCCCAGGTTTGTGTATGGCCAGGAATTTTCTTCTGCTTTGTCTCTGAGCTGAGGTAAATGGAAGTATAAATACTCCGGGGACCAGACCACTGCCCAGCCCCGCAATTTGGGAAGGGAAAAGGTCCAGGTTATGTTCCTTATTGTGCTCAGCTGCCTCTTGGCCACTTCTCAAAGCATAACCAGTGTACCCACTGTCTTCCACTAACACCGTCCTGGGCAGCAGCCAGGTTACATGACTTGTGGGCAGAACAAAGAGCCAGTGCTGTGAGCATCAGTGAGCTATAAATAGCTCCCTACAGAGTAATACACATGCTACCAAAACCTTTAAATATGAAATCCTACATCTTCAGGCATGCCTATAAAGGCAGGGAGTTTTTGAGCAGCCGCAAGAAATTGTGGGATCTGGGCACATTTTAGAATTTTCCACCCTGGAGTAAGGTTTCTCAAACTTTGTTAGTTTGATACCACCAAAAACAGCAGCAGCAGCAGCTACATTGGTGAATGCTGCTGCTGTTGAGGAGAGGGCAGAACCCACATCAGCACCTATACCTGAAGGTCCCTTCCAGTTGCAATCTTCCTATGATTCAGTGTTGACTGTGGCTGGGCCACTGCTCACAGCAGGGCTGAAGGTTTGTTGAGAAAGTGGAGCAACTAGGGGGCTGCTAGGATGGCTGGGGACTGAGGCATGCCGTGTGCAAGGAGAGCCTGAGGGAGCTTGGCATGTGCAGCCTGAGAAGAGATGGTTTTGCAGGGACCTAACAACACCAACCTAGCAGGGACTGCAAAACACCTGGTGCTGGACCCTTTTCAGAGACACACAGAGAGAAGGAAAGGGGCAGCAGACATTGGCTGCAGAAAGGGAAATTCCAGCTCAACATAAGGAAAAATGAGTTCACAAGGTTTTTTAAGAGGTGGAAAAGATTGTCCGGAGAAGTTGTGCAATTTCCATTCTTGGAGATATACAAAACTTATCTGGAAAGGCTGAACTTCGGTGCTGGTCCTGTTTTCTTTAGAGAATGAGATGATCAGGCATGATACTAGATGACATCCAGAGGTCCTTACTCACCTGAATCAGGGTTTTTTGGGTATTTCCACCTTCATCAGCTGAACTGTTGAACTCTACTTATACATAGGATGAGTTGCATGTGACACCACACTATGTTCAACTACCATGAGTAGTTCTAGTGGTGCTCGTGGTCTACTGTATCTTGTCAACATTCATCCTTACAGAAATAAATTAAGATTTACTATTTCTCTTTTCCCTGAATAATCTTTCTGATTGATAACCATATAGCACAATTACATCCACTGATTAGGGCTAAAACCAGCTTCCTTGAGACTGATCAATATTTTGTATTAATAAGCTCAAGAGTCTTTTGTTCAGCACTGTCTCAAGTCAAAGTTCCTTATGGGCAAAGGAAAAAGAAGGAATGGGCATGTTTCCACATCTGTTCACACTCTTTGGCATCTGTAATACTGGGCAGGTTTGACACCTTGGAATGATCAAATGCCTTTGTTTGTAGCACCTGGATCAGAAAGGTCATGGTAGAGCAGATATCCATAGCTTGGCTGCCCCTTAGCTCACTAAAGGTGTGGTTGTGTCTGAGCTCCTCTTAAGCTAGAGCCAGTGCAAAAGGTCATGGTGCTGTCAGCCTGCATTTAATTTTCTGTTATGGATACAGCTTTTGTGTCTGCCCCAGATTCTTTGTGCATTATCTGGGAGATGGAGTAATGGCTTTGGGGGAATACTGCTGGGATCGGAGGAAGAGAACAGGCTTGACACTTCTAATGTGATTTCTGTTCATGCCATTATACTGTGTGAATAACATTATTTTACTGAACTTTTTTCACTTAAGTTTTACTGAGGTCTTTTTAATGCTTGCCAAATTGCTAGGTACCTCTCACTACTGAAATTAAGATAAGTGCATGATAATATAATTCAGCTTCACTGATTTTCCATCCAGTTCTGAGAAAGGAAAAAAGGTATACCTTGATGTCTTCTTCCATTTTAGCAAGTACATTTCAATGGTTTCTCATTCTGGTTTACTTTGTTTGAAAATGATGATGAGATAGAAAATAATCCTGTGAAAATGAGCAACAATAAAATGATAGTGATTCCAGATGTCTTTTTGGAAAATGGCATCTAGACTTGTAGGTCAGTTTTGATTCCACTGATAGTTTGTGTTGGCATTTTCTTGTTTCCCTTAAAGGGAGATCCCTTTACAGCATCATGACCCTGAACTATCTTGGGTGATTATCTTTTTGGGAAGGTGCTTCATATGCCAAGAAAGCTTCCAGAGACATCACATGTACTGTTACTCAACAAATGGGTTAGCCAGAGTGGGTGTTTTTTAAGTGATTCCTACTTTTTTAAGCTATTTTGAACTAGTATGACTGAAGCACAAGAAGGTGGAGTGACTTCCTTACAGTCACACTCTGAGTCAGTGCCTCAGTACCTCCAGGCTTCCCATATTCTTATTCCAGCCATTGAGAAGACCACATGGCTTCCTCTTGGCGTGCTTTGAGGTTTCACAGCTGAGAGGTGCATGCTGTAAAGGTTTTTACAGCATGTGAGCTGCTGATTTTAGATCAGAAGTTCTTTATGTAGGAGGGCAGGATCCATTCAACAGCAATCAGTTGACTTCTTGTCCATTCAATCCACCTCCTGTCTGTGGAGCTCCACTCAGACATTTTCCTACAGCACTATCACTCACCACATAGTCTCTGCTTACCATGGGAGACAGGAAAATCACCGTGGTTTCTGTTCCCAGGGCTCTATGTCAACCTTCTGTAGTTTTGGCTGGTGAGGTTCGTAGACTCTTATTTTTCTCATCACTTCAATTTTTGAATGAAGCTTCCTCCCTCTTTTCTCTCATCCACACCAAAACCCAAAGCAAAAAATCAGCTGAAATGGCCAATTTTTGCTGTCTTTCAGACGGAAACCAGGCAAAACCACAGAGTTTGGCCTGGTGTCTGCCGGAAACTATAAATAGGGCTGTTTTACTCAAGCCACAACCCAAAGTTGTGAGACAGTCTCTGAACCCGGGTGGATGTTTTGGAGTGTGTTGACCAAGTATGGTGGCTATAAGAAATTCAGAATTCTGCTGAGTTACCTGCTTGGTTTGGGGTTTCATTGCTGAAGTTCTGTATTTCTGTATTAACCATCAGATGCTCTGAAGATTGTTTCTAGGTGCCTTCTGGCCCTTCTTCAGGTTAGGTAGAGAGCCCTGGAATACTGACTACTGCTTCTCGGCATCTCCGATTCTCAGGCTGGTCAGTGAAGGGGTTCTAATTCTTCCTCAATTTTCCAAGATGCTTTGAAATCAAAGGGTGAATTTGTATTTGCGCATTTTTACTGCAAGCAAAACATGGTTTATTCAAATCTCAGTAATCTGAGGACCTAATCCAATAATCTCAGCATGATAGAAGGGCTATTGAAGGAAAACATGCTTTTCCCTTCTGTTTAAAGCAATGCAAAAGGCCAAAACAAAAGTAAATATTCAGAGTCTAAGCCTGCACCAGCTACCTCTTACCCTAAGACTTGGCACTGAACTTCTATTACGTTCCAAAGAAGAAGTTAGGCTATAACAGTCTTTGGATCAGTACCTTTCCCATAAAAAAACACTTTTTAACCCAGCAATGAAATTAACTTTGTATATTTAAATTTGTCCATCCTTAGAGAGCAAATTATTTCATTGTATCCTGCTGTATGTTTCAGTCTTTTGCTCCTCCAAATTTTACACCCAGGGTAGGTTAGCATGGGTTATATCATGAGACAGGGTGCCTTTCCAAATTTTTTCGTCATTTGATAGTTTGGATTTTCAGTTTATTCACCCGAGATAACAACGTATTCTTGTGTTAGCAGAGCTGTCACACTTCATTTAATAATTTAGAATTTCTTCTTTGGTTTAGTGGATGAGGTGCTTTTGCAAGGCAATGTAATGTAATGAATTTATCTGCCCAAAAGGTGTCACCCAGAATCTCAGAGAGATCTATCTTTATATATTAGTAGATCAGCCTTGACTCTGGAAGCACGTTTAGGTCACGATGCATTTGAACCACTCCAGCGCTGGGCACGTAAACAGGGAGCAAGGAGGCAGCTCCCAATCCAGCTGTCACACAGGCACGCCAGAGAAATTAATCACAGGGCCAACTGTGCTTGTTGCCTCCCAGGCACGAAATACCACGACAAGGACCCCTTGTGAGACCACAAATACTGCGTCTTCCATCAGCAACGAGTGACGCCCCCCGGAACAGAAGGTCTGTCTCCAGCTCTCTGTGCAGAGGACAAGGGAGGCTTCCACCTTCTCAGTGTCTCTGGGCAGGACACTGAAGTGATGCTTTGTTGTGCAGTTCTTGTTTTCTAAGAGTCTGTCTTCAGCCTCAGCTCTGATTTGTGAGAGAGCTGAGCATTCACAGCTGCAAGTGAATATCAGCAGCTGCACTTGGGAGGTAGAAAAGTGCCAGGCCACAGGATGTTACAAATGAGAAATCCCCAGGTTAATGGGTATTTTTTCTTACTTAATTCCCTCTCTACCCACTTTCCTGATCTTTAATAGAGAGGGAATACTATTTCCTCATCTTCTGGGGGTTGTGAGGGATTTGAGAACAACAGCAGAGCTGAGGGAGCACTAAATGTTCTATAGGAACTGACTACAACACAGTAAGAACTACATCTCCTAATCTAAGAGGATTCATGATTTGGGAAATAAAAAAGGACACATTAATTTTCAATCCTTTTTGGATTAAAAAAAAAAAAAAGGAGGTTTTTTTTTGTTTTGAAAAGATGGGAATTGGCCTGTTGAAATATTTTGATTTTTGCTTTCCAGAAGCCTTTTTGTTTGTATCCACTCTTAACTTTCATTCTGTAAGCTATTTTTAGATGAATTGATGCAACTCTCTCCTTGTCTTCCCCAAGTACTTTCTTCCTAGTAATGTTTCAGGCTCTTTCCCTTCAGGTTGGACCCAGATTATTGCTGGCATTCTCCCCTCCAGTACCTGGGCGTCAAAGGTGGGAAGGACGCAAGAGAAAGCCTCCCCCTTATTTCAGTTCAGTTTCTGGCTACGGCTGAAATTACAGGAAAAGTCTCTCTGAGCCCTGGACTGGGGCACAGCCAGGGCACAAAAAGCACTAGCAAGCCTCTATTAAGCCTGCACACACAGTAGTTTATCAAACCCTCATAACCTAGCCCCATGTAGACATGATTTTTTGTTTTCTTAACAGCACTGGGCAAGTCCTTGAGCAAGATGAAGCCTTGCTGTCAAATCTGAATGCCTACAGTCTAGTGACACAGAAGGTGTCTCGGGGAACCACACAGAGAAATCAGGGTTTTGCCTAGCCCCCTTCGCAGAAACTGGTGATATTTTTTCAAATAAACAGTGTATGTGTATCTATCTGTAGATAGACAGATAAAACAAACAAAAAATCTTGGCCTAAAGCAGACACACAGAGTGGGAAATTTCAGTCTAAATGAAAAAAATTGGCAAAGGGCAACTAAATCCTATGAAAGGTTGGGCTGAATTGTACTTTATCTACCCTGTGCTTCCGTTGTTTTTATTCAATTTAACTGTCTAGACTAGTCTTTTCTTCTGTACTGAACAACTGTCTTTAAAGGAATACTGAAGTCTTCTGAATGTGTAGTACAAAAATGGAACATTAAAGAAAAGGGCATTTTAAGGTGACTGCTTAAATAGAGTGTCTCTCTGGACTGTCCTGTTAACCTCTATTGCAACTACATCTTTTCTCTTTTGCTACCTATGAAATATATTGAAAGGATGCAGATGGGTCACAGATCCAAGCCCAACCAATTAGCAGCTTTTAAAGATGACTCATTATTTTGTCTGTAACATAAAACAAAATTACACGGTGAAAGGCCTAACACAGTCTTTTAGAAAAACTCCAGAGATCTATTTTTCCATTTGTGGTTTCACTTTTTTATCTTTCTCCAAAGCCCGAAGCACAGATCTTGATGAGCTGATGCAGTATGTGCATGCAGCAGGCTTTTCCTCTTGCTGCTGCTCACATTACTCCTCACCTCATCTGCAAGCACAGTTCTAGGCTGTGCATCGGATTCCCACTTCTCCTGAAACAGCTGGGTTGACCCACACCTCAGCTTCTGTACAAAAAGCGCAAACAAGTCTACAGCAGTGAGAGGACTTTTGTAAGCAGCAATCATCCTTTGCATGAATCTGCAGAATCCCAGGTGTTTGTTTTCATTCTGTATTTTGGGATGTATTAATTCATGTCAAATCTGTATCTGACTTATGCTTTCAGATGCAAAGAATCTGCAGAAAAGCTGCACTGAAATAAGCTCTTCTGATTTCATATTATGTTGATAATATCCCATTTTAATTCAGAAGACCTGAAAAGAGGCTTTCTTGATTGTCACTTTGTATTAGTTTAATTTCAAGTCTTGTAACCTAGATTACATGACATTTTCAGCCCTGGAACCATACTACAAAGTAATGTTAAAAAACCCCCAAAATGACCCAAAACAAAACAAAGAAAAACAAACAAAAAGCTCCTCTCTCAATAAACCAAAGAATGAACTGGAACAAAAAGGAACAAGTTGGCTCGTTCTAGTGGGACCAGCTGCCTTCCAGATAACTAAACACAGGAAAAAATATGCCTTTCCCACACCTCCTCCCAGACTTCTATAATTCTTACTCACTAGATTTTTTTTTTTTTTTTTTTTTT
>VWZT01015863.1:1212838-1381803 GCA_013397055.1 Pachycephala philippinensis
CTTTTTTTTTTTTTTCTGTAGACACACTAAAATCCATTGAATACAATGGGTGGAATAGAGAAAGGTATGTAAGTAGTGGTAGGCTCCAGGTATGTTTTCCCACGTGAAGAAGGGAAAAAATAGCCTTTGACAGCAGAAGAGCTTATAGAGCTTACTTTGTACAGAATAAGGGAGGCCTGCATGCTGAGCACTCTGCTTGCTCACCCTGCCAGGGATGGGGCATCCACAACTTCTCTGGGCAACATGAGTGAAGGAAAATACTGCCTGAGCCTTCCCTCATCCTTTCTCTCTCCCCATACTTTTTCTGGAGAGCCCAATGTGTTGCCCTGCCTGAGTGGTCCATTGGGGTCTCACATGTTTTGAGTGTCTGCTTCAATCTAATGAAGAAAGTTTCTCACTAAACTGCACCATCAATCACCTCCTCCTGGAAATTATATTTACTTTATATTCTGCATGAGGAGCAGAGAATTAATAACTCCTTGGTTCATTTATTAAAATATTTATTCTCAAACTCTTTTCACCATCCCTTTTTCTTAGATACGGCAGTGAGTGATGAAAATATCTGTCCTGCATTGAGGATCTTTGCAAATAATTCAGAAATCTACATTATAATAAATACGGTTTCCTGTGGTGAAGGCTCCTGAAACTCAAAGCAGCATACACCTTTTCAGCTGCCATTAGTGTGCATACAGATCTGACTAATTATACACAAAGAAGCGTATTTTGCCTGAATCTATAAGCACACAGTCTGAACCTGAGTGTTTCTGCTATCAGTCTTGGTCCTGCTTTCCCTCATCTGGAGTGTGAGCTGCTGATTACAGGAACATAGGTCTGAAATAATGAGAACCTCTTCTTTTCACTCAAAGGCTGATCTTGGTGATCACCTTCATTTGCTCCATAGACGAACAATGTTTTCTATTGAATATATGGATACTTTATACAGGAGAAGCAAAACTGGTGTGTCTTCAAGGTGATTTGTATTACTTGCTAAACATGCAAGTGATGAGCTTGGAGGAAAATAGGTATTGAAGGAAAAACACAGGTGATTCAGTGATTCAGGCTGAGATGGGGGTGTTGGATAGCAGGCATCCTCTGTGCTGTTTGGAATCAAAATGCAAAACATTTTGTCCCTGCAGAAACCTCATGCTCACTAAGCTGCTCAGGAGGGACCCAAAAGCTGCCTTTGTTCACAGCAAAGGGCCTTGTGGCTTTACCAAAGGGGTCAGTTTGGCATCTTCCAAGGCACGGATTTGTAAGGACAAAGTATTTGACTCCTGCCTCCTGTCAAAGGCTTGTGCCTTGCTGGTGAAGCTCAGGGCTCAGCTGTGCTCATGACTTCTCCACAGTCTATCCACCAGGCTGAAATGCACTTTGTCCAGCACTTGTGTCTCAGCTAGAGCAGGGTGACTGATTAACCTCCACAACTCTCTTCCTGATGGTCTGAGCAGTGGATTTTCATATTATCCAATCACCTAAGGGGGTGAAAGAGGCTATCTTTTTCCTCAGAGTGTCTGACTTTGTTTCTTTACCTGGCTCTTTAGCCTTAGCTCAGTAGGATTACTTGATAGTGTTTGATTGAATGGACACTTTAAACAGGAATCCTTTGAAAATATCTTGTGGGCAGTATTTCTGCCAGTAAATTGTTTCCCTTTTGAACACAAGCTCTTAAGAACAGAGATGATGATGTTATTTTCTTACATACAGGTATCTGTTGATATCTAAGCTGTCTGCCCTCTACTCTCTTTATAGCCTTTGCAGCGAAATGGGAATTTCTGGGTGTGATTCACTTTACCCTAGCACAGCTCTCTGTGGTTAGAGAAATTGCTCCCTAAACATGCCAATTGTTTTCCAGAGCCTAGGGAAGGAGAGTAGGATGAGTGTCCCTAGATGACTACACAGGCAGAAATCTAGAGTTAAGTGAAACCCACACAGGCTGTCCTTTTGTTTGTACTGAATTTGGTACATCAGAGCTGTGTTTCGCCAGCTGGGCTCCAAGACACTGCCATCCTGGAGCTCATCAGCTCTGGCAATGATGCTGGGAGAAGCAGACACAGAGAAAAGGAGCTCTCCTCTGACTCTGAATTTGTGAGATATGCTTTTGACTGAGTGGTCAATCTCTCACTTGTAATAATTCTCAGTGTTGCCAACACTGCAGATACTGTTAAAGCCGGCTCAGCTGGTGGGATGCTGAGGAGGTCAGCCTCTTGTGCCTAATGCTGTCAGTGATCTGCATGGACTGGCACTCATTGACTGTGACCACAGATGGTTCTTTATTAACAGGTGAAGATGGGGCTTGGTCTCGGGACACTAAGGCTCCCAGCATGGTTAGGAAAGCTGATTAGTAAAGAAGGTTTAGCAAGAGTGGGAGATGCTTCTGTGATAATTTAGTGTAACACTGCCCTAGAGAGCTGGCTCAAAAGAAAGCCATCCTTCTCACCCTTTTAGACTAGGGCAATTCATCTGCTTCCTTGCAGCAAAAGAAAAGAGATGTGAGGTCCTGATGGTTTAGATTTCAGGTGCAGGAGGTCAGGCTTCTCTTATGTGCAGCTACGAGTGGTTATTGTTTCTCCTTTCACTGTCTGCTTTTCCACTGGGCAATCTTTGAAGAGAGATTTCTCTATGATAACACAGGCCCTGTCCAGAGAAAATGAACACCATCTTTCAGCAAGTATTTTATTTCTGGGGTTTTAAATATCTATTGAAATGGTCTAATGGTGTTTCTTTTTAGTTTTTTTATTTATTTAATAAGGTGTCCCTTCATAAGCAGAACATAGCATTTCAGAAAGAGAAGGGCTGTTCCCCAGGAAGAGCTGCTGGCAGGCCTTTCAACACCTTCAAGAAATAATGAATTCAATCCAATATGTGTTCATGGCATAGGGTGTTTTATTACCCCTTTGTGTATTTGGAGCCTGTGTATTAATCATCACCTAGAAGCAAGAAGAAAATTGTTAGAGTCTCTTGAGGTGAAAGCTGAGTGT
Organism: Pachycephala philippinensis; assembly: GCA_013397055.1. Lineage (NCBI taxonomy): Eukaryota > Metazoa > Chordata > Aves > Passeriformes > Pachycephala > Pachycephala philippinensis. The sequence goes on from VWZT01015863.1 coordinate 1,215,817, forward strand.
ACAGTAGTTGAGGGCTTTGTGGTATATTGTAGTGGTTTGGAAGCTGAATTAACTTGCATTCTTTTTTTTTCCCTTTTTTTCCCTGCAGCACAACCAACCATGGCTACAGAAATGGATTTCTTGCTGTAGAAAAAGAATTTATATATTTCCTACCAGATCAAAGTGAAGAGAGCTGTAATTTTTCATCCTTTTGGCATGGTGATACAGGATTAAGTGCATTTGATCTATGTAGTTCATGGATTCTGGTGGGCTTTTTATTCAAATTCTAAGGTGTCTACCTTAACACTGATATACAATTTTAATAGTGGAAGGCACAGTTCTGACCTGGCAGATTTTGTTTTTTTTTTTTTTTTTTACTGTGATGCAAGGATGATCTTTATTCTCATCAATGTGCCTGCAAGAAGACATCTAGCCTGCATGTGAGACAGTGAGGACATTCTGTCACCTACATACTCACATGAAGAGCTATGCTTTTGCCTCCTTCCCCCTATCAAAGGGAGAAGACAAAACCCAAAAAAACTTTAAAAGAAAAAAAGCCAAATAAACTTGGTATGTTCGTTAAGAACATGAAGTGTTCAGAATTTGGAATACAAAAGTGGTAGGTCAAATAAAATATTCTTCTAGTCCTGCATACTGGTTCCAATGCTGGTTAGAACTGGAGGTTTAAAGTGGAGTGTTCGAGAAGAATGGCAAAAATAGTATTTTCCTCTAATACTTTCTCATTTTTAAAATTTTCTGGGCTGGGCCAAGGTTTATTAACCTTCAATGGACTTCTCCAATCTCTCCAGTCTCCCTTGGAACCGATATACACTTTCTGTGTCTACAGCGTCCTTTGTCAAGGAATTCTGCTTGTGAAAAATTACTTTCTTTTGTTTATTTTGAATTTTATTCCTGTTATTCGATCTCTCCTGGTTCTACTATTAAATCTTGGCATAAGTGTGAAGTTACAGGCCCAGCACGGTTAGTTTTGTATGAAAGGATGATTCAGAATGCCAATCCAGGGGCATTTTTACCAATCAGATTCCAGGAGAACTTGCAATTTTCTTTTATTTCCAAAATATGTTTTGGTGTGCCGTTCTGGCCCATTGCATCACAGAGCAAACCCAACACCTAATTACTTGCATTTACCCCTTTTGCTTGCATGTTGTGGTAGCCGCTTACACAAATCAGGCCTAAACTCTTGTTTGCTTAGCTCAGAAAGCTGTGTTAACATGACATCAATCTAATGTCATTGACTGCCTGAGGGAAGACAACCCACAAGCTAAGCCAAACATGCTGGTTGATTGACTGATGGCAATAAAACCCTCGCATGGGGCTACCACAAAGTTCAGATGGTTTGGCGAAGCCCTCTCAGCTGCATTGTCTCACATTTCTCTCCAGTTGTCTGAGCGCAGACAATTTAATGAACGCCCAGTCAAATGTGCCTTCTGCAGAGAGTGGCACTTCCCTCCCCATGCTTCCATCTTGGGCTTTGCCACACAAAACCAGCCCAGATATTTCCTACCAGCTGGATCATCGTGGAAAGAGAGCATGGGAAACCAGAATAGCAAATTAGGTCACAGCTTCTTAAAAACCTTTATTTTTCATCAGCCCTAATGCTCTTTTTCATAACTTGTTATAAGCTGGCAGAGGAAGAGAGCATGTCCTCCTGGCAGCCTGGATAGCACCTAGGATAATGAAGCCTCCTTCCTTCTTATGGTCTATAGACATCACCATAATGTAAATTATTGGTAAAATTATTCTAGTTCATGGTCACAGCATACAGACAGATTCGTTCATGCAAGTTAGGAATGCAGTAATTAGTTACTTTTTTAAAATGACTTAATAATCAGTATTCCTAAAAATGTAAAGCTCGGGGAGGATATTCAATTTATTGTCTGAAAATGGAAGGCCTTTGGTCATTAAAAGGATGTGGGAAAGTTGTCGAATCGAGTCTTCTTGGCTTCCTGTGGGTCACATTTCCAAAAGTATTTGGATGCCTAAAGGTGCTGGCAGGAAAAATTCAACCTCAAGATTTTTTCTCTGTCTTTTGACACTCAGAGGTACTGTACAATTGGTGCTGTCGGGCTCTGGATGAAGGCAGCCTGGCCGAAAGGCTGCAGGGCTAGAAGCTGAGTTGTGGTTTCTCTCTCCAGCCACTGATACTGTCCTGCAGTGTTAAAATAAGCCGTAAGATAATCACACTTCCTCCTGCACCTCATTGCTGCCCATTTGTAAACAAGGTGCAGTCCTGTGCACTTGCAGAAATGCCTTTAGGATCAGTGAATGATAAAAAGTGACTATTTTCATTCTGGGGCAAGACTCAGGTTCATTGCCCAAGCCTTGCTATTTCTGCTGACCTTGCCCAAGATATGCTAAATTGTGAGTTACTGCTAACTGTGATAAGGCTTCTCTGGTGTGAACAAATATTCATTAGGAGCTTAACTGAAGCAATTGCTTCAGTTTAAATAGCTTAACAGTGATCCACTGAATGCAGATTAGGCTACAGATCCTGTAGTATGGTTCATAGCGATACTGAAGATATGCACATTATGAACCCCCCAATCTCTGAATTCTTCTCCCCTAGCTGTGGGAAGTCTTTTTACTTTGAAAAATAATGATCCTAGCACCTGGGTTTTCTTAGTATGTGTGCATTTCTCAGGATCAGTCAGGAGTTCTTACAAAGAAATTCCTTCTGTTGCAGGTATGAAAACTGAATGTGCGTATATGGTGTGGTAATTAGGGATTGCCATCATGGAGATGCTTAGATGGCTGACAGATCAGGGAAGTTTTAAACTTTGACCTTTGTTAAATCCATTCCTTAAGGAGAGCCTTTGTGCTCACAGCTAATTGCCACCCATTGTTTCAACATCATTGCTGTGTTTAGCAGACACATTGTAAGCCAGCTGTGGGTACTCAGTGCTGCAGGGATTGCTGCCTCACAGCTGGCACTGAAGGTTTGGGTCGTCAGTGGTCCCTATTTGCCAAGGTTTGGTGATCAGGCTTGAAAACTCATTAATGAGCGAAGCCAGAACTGGGCTCGTCATCTTTCTTTTCTCTGTTTTTTTTTTTTTTTTAATTCGCTTATGCCTGATGGTTTAATGGTGTTTCCTGCTTTCCATAAGGAAGAACTCACCTCCTCTCAGTATCACTTACTGTGCTTTCTGTTTTGCCAGTCATCCGTCTCGTGTAGTATGCAGGTTGTCCTGGCTATTTGCAGTCTCATGTGCTTATCTTATTCTCTATCTGGCAATTTTTGTTAGCTCAATGCCACCTACTTGCAACTTCACCCATCTTTGGTAGTCATGTTGCTCACATACTTATGCAAAATGCTTATAGATTGCATTTTGCTGTGCCTTGAGTGTTACAAAATACTTATATTCTGTTGTTAGTTACACCACCCTTGTACATACTTAAAATGAAGGTAGGCATATTAATTATATTCTGACTAATACAATTATAATTTCTAGGTGTCACAGACCTCTGTTTTGCTACATCTGCATATTTGCAATGTCATCCACCCTTCTGACCTCTCTTTCTGTGTCACAGCATGGTTGTAGCCTTTACTCTCTTACTGTAGGGAGCTGGTTGCCACGCTGTGTTGTGACTTTGTAAGCAGGTGGATAGTTTGTCGGCCCTTCCATGGCTATTTCTGCAGATATTGAATCTTCAGTAGCCTGCTGGGGAAGAAAAGGAACTATATTCACTTACCAATAAGGCTCTTTGTAACTCTTCCTCAAGGATACAGAATGCTTTTCTCTCTCCAGAGAAAGCAAGTCTGCCAAAAATAAGGTCAAGGAGTCAGCCTCATCTCTGTCAGTGTGATATAGTATCATTTGTACAAATAATGCTTGGATTAAGTGGTAAGTTTGCTGCTTTGCCTTTGAACTCATCCTGTCACTTTGATTTGGGAAGCTGCATTCCTTGGTGGATAGAAAGAATAAGAATGTGATTTACCTCAGCTTTGTCCCCGGCTCTGCCACCATCTTCCCTTGTGACCCTGAACAAACCCCTATGGACATTATTAAAATACTGGAATAACAGCCAGACAGGAAAAAAAAAATGTTTTGTAGAAAACATAATTTTATCTTGTTATGGCTAGTGGTCCTCGAGATAATTACAGGACAAGTCATTGATTCTGAGGGAACAGAGCTATCCCAGCTCTCAGGACAACGACTGTCTGGAGTGGCCTTTTGCCTGGTGCCCTCTGCTCCTTGACAGCTCTCCTGGGTGGGACCACACCTCAGGTGGCCTTGGGAAGGGATGTGCTGCCCATGCTAGGTGTTTGTTCTCCTAACAGCAGGTGAGCCTGATCCCCACGCAGCCCTTAAACCACTCTTACTCTTAGCTTGCTCATTCCCCTCATGAAAGGGGAAATGTGACATCTGCCTCACAGAAAATGCTTAGGTAAAAAAGGCAGCTCCTCTTTGTATTGGTGTAATCATTCTCTGAGGTCACGCTGGATGATGGGAATGGCTGAAATTCTAGCTAACTTGTTACTAGTGTCCTCATCCCTCCTAACTGATGAGGTATTTTGTCATCATCTGGAGGAGTCAAGCAAGCATTCCTCGCCCAAGATTTTCCATTTATCTTCTTGGATAGTGAGGGAAAGTACCTTGGAATAGGAGCTGGCAAGTAACTGATGGAGTCAAAAGCAATAGGGATACTTTGACCTAAGGAAAGCAAAGTGAAAATGTTACCTCATGGGTCCTATGGAGAACTTAGACAAACGTAATGTGGTAGCAAGGGTATTTTCTCAATTTAAAGAAGTGTCATCCTATGCATCTCACCAAGTAGTGCACTGCCTGCTGAGCTCATGATATGTTCATCAGCTTTCCCTGCGATTCGGGCCTCATCAGATGACTCTACTGCAGTTTAGTGAACTAGCCATTTAACTACATAAATATTAAAAACATTCAATTAACTTTGCTTGGATCTGTCTGGCACTAAGAAAGGAAAAATTCTATGGTTTGAAATATATGACTTGGCATGATTATGTGGTGAAATGAATAATGTTTTAATGAGTGATTTGTAATTATTTAATAATTAAAGAGCTCTTATGAATATTCTTGAACACCCTGTGGAAAAACTAAATTGTATGCTGATTTCATCAAGCATTCAAATCTAATCAGAATTTATTTTTATAGCATCATTTTAAACATAGTCTACAAGAACATTGCCACAATAATGCAGACGGAACAGAAAAGTGTCATGCTATAACAGCTCTGCTTTTTTTAGTATAAACTCCTGATTTTTCCACACAAAGAATTTTTCTGCACTAATGAATTGCAGCTGGACTGTATTCCAAGACCTGCAGCAGCCAGTCAGGTTTCATCAGTGGTTCAGTGACAGGCTGAGGGTGCATCAGTTTTGGTGTGTAAACACAGATGAATGGTAGCCACTTGCTGCAGGGGACATTGGTCCCATTCACCCCTGCCTGGAAACAAAGACAAAGAGAGACCAAAAAGGAAAACAAGATGATGTGAATAGGGAACTCTTTCACTCCTGACATGAAATCAGTCGGTCTCAGCTTAGTCTGTGGAAATCCAATTTTCTTTTAATTTCTCTTCCCATGGTACGTATATTGCAGCTTTGGGCAACATTTTAATAAGATGATGTTTTCTCTTTTTAATCCTGGAAATACTTTTCCCACAGGGATAGTCGAGGTTCAAGAACAAGGTAAATTATGTGAACCATAAATCATCCCAGATTTTTCTTAACTCGAATATTAAGGGTCAGGCAAATTTTTATGCAAAACAGTTTTATGTTAACTAGTCCTCCAACAGATCTGAAAGGGAATAACAGAGGGCTCTGGATGAAAATTGTCAGAGATTCATCAACACATTTTTAAATAAATGACCCCTACAGGACAAGAAATCCATCCAGAACCTTACACAGAATCCACAAGTTGCTATTAATTTCTGAAAGCAGTTTGGTACAGTCATATTTGATGGGATGGAAGAAGGACCAGATGAGGGCCCTCTTCCACATGGATGTCAATACAGTTATTACTTGTGAGGATATAATTGTCCTGTAGCGTTCCATGAATAATTCATTTTTAATTCCATATTAGATTAATTTCATCTCATCCTCTCTTTGTGAATTGTCCTCCAATAAGTTGTAATTTTCTTGAATATATTTATTATTCAGAATAGATTTTAGGACTCATGAGTCATTCATTTCAGGTAGGTGACATTCAGAATTTGAGACTTTCAGGATGAACATACAGGTTATTGCTGTGCCCTGTTACACAGGTAAAATATACAGAACCAGGTTTATACTTCCAATATGTATTTACAAATCTGGAATTCACTTGCTTTTACTATTCTGCAATGCTAATTCTAAATTCACCATCTCAGCAATAGCTCCAGCAGATTCACTGGCTGGAATATTTGAAAGCAGGAAGAAGTGCTGAACAAACTCATTAAAAGAATCTGGAAGAAAATATTCATACAGCTTTTTATAACACCAAGACTAGGTTAGTGACCTGACATTCTGCCAGAGATTAAATAGAGAACTTATCACCCACCATTCAACTTCTCCTTTGAATTTTTTTCCTCAACTTTTTTTTCGTTATATAAATAGAATATGTTGTTGATCAGAGTTTACCTCTTCAACTTTTTTTTCTCCTAAAACTTCTATCTTCCCCCATTTTCAATCCACAAAACCACAGAAAGATTAAAAGCCACAAGTTTTTGATGACTCCTTAATTTTGCTGAGACTGAAAAGGATTTCCATGTTTGCAAAGGGAAATTATTCACTTGAAAATAAAAACATTTTTTATAGTAGAATTTTTTTATCTGTTGAATCATAGAGTTCTTTCAGCTGATGTTTTTTTTTTCATTTCTAGTCATGAAATGCCTGCTTTTCGGAAAGTCCTCCCCATCCAGAACTGGGTTTCCTTCTGTTGCTCAAAAAAAGGAGCAAAATCCTGAACAATGGGATCCTAGCAGCTATTCTGGGATTGTAAATTTGGCCTGTAGTAATTACATGGGTCTTCTGTACAGCCAGTAGAGAACAGGAGGTATATCCTGAGTGTCATATACCCAGTGTAATAAAGGCATTGAGGGAACATAGAAAGAAGCTGCTGTCTTTGGAGGGCCCTAGTGAACAACACAGCCTGGGTCTCATCACCTTGTTGACAGGTAAATTTGGGCAAAATGAATGTTACAATGAAAAGAAATAGAAGAAGACGGGTGAGCAGAAATGGAGAGATCAGAAGAACTTGTCTGTAAAGGATATACTTACAGTGCTTCTTCCTTACGTGCCCATGTAGCTTGGGAATGGAATAGATAGGAACAGTTCTCCCCCCTGACTCTCTCCAAGCAAAATGAGTCCTCAGGAGTCTGTTTTTGCATTTGGTAGGGAAGTATACCTGACGTTTAGGTTCAGAGGAGAACTCTTCACCATCCTGAGGGATTTAAACGTCATACCCTATTGTAGACATGGCTCAAGAGAACTTTGGCACCCCAAGGCAAACGTTCATGGAAGCATTTGTGTTTGGCTTCTGAAAGATAAAGCAGTTTTGGTACAGGGTTTCAAGTTACAGGGCTCACCTGATATAACATGAACAGAGAGCAAGGGGAAGTCAGAATGTGTTCAGCAATTGCGTCCTGAGAGGATGAAAAAGGGTTCATTGTTTGCAAGGGGATTGATAAATCACAGACAAAGGCTGTAGGTAGGTAGCTGGTAGGCATCATGCTGTGTGTCACGTGGGAAACAAAGGGAGAAACCCCTCAACTATAACCCGTTGTTTTCATGTCCTGATACAGTAAAGGATCCCCAGGAACCTCCTTGACTTCCCTTCACAGGTGCATTATATGTGTCCTATTTTACTGCATGAGGAAATTAGACCCTATGCTCAACACCCTTGACATAATAAGGTTGACAGGATGATATGAGATAGGAATAAAAGTTCCAGAAGGTTGAAGTTCCAGACAGGAGTTGGTTCATTAGTACCTGAGTGTGTCCTGTGGTGAAACTAACCTCACCAGCAGCACTGAGCTTAATACCAAGCCTTTTTGGTCAACACTGATACACAAAAAGAGAAGCAGAAAAGAAGGAAAAAAAAAGAGACAGGTACAAGAAAAACAACTGTGTGAAGTAGAGAATAAATTATGAATACTTTTTGAAGTTTTGAAGAAGCCAGTGTTGTAGCCTGTGTTCATGTTATTCTCTTCTGAGTAAGCAGCAGTGACCTTTGTAACTAATCCAGTCTTTCTGACACATATTTTATAAATCTGTTTTGTGGAAGGGTCCTGATGAGTTGGGTTAGATATTACACTGTCTGCAAGTGTCTGCCAAAGATTAAGAACCAAGCATTGCAATTTTTGACTGTGGAGTTCTCAACACTAGAAAGAAATGTAGAATAAACACAAAAGCAAAGTCTCACTCATCTTACCAGAAAATAGAGTATTGTCTCCCTATTATCTCTTATGATTAAAGTGACTTCAGCATTTCACAGGGATATACAGTAAAGTAAAAGTAAAAAATGAAGGGCAAATGCTATTAAATATTCAGGATCTCACTTTTTTCCCTGTCTTATAAAAAAAAGTTAAATTGTGCAAAGCATCAGCATATGAAGAGCACTCATTTAAGAGTCAGATGCCATTTAGGTTATAAGCAGAATTAGTTTGCTGCTGTCATTACAGGGTCCAGTGGGTGCACTTGTGCTTCAGCAATCCATCTCAACGTGTGGTGCAATGCATCACAATTGGTGGATTCTACTTCGGATCTGCCTTCTGGAGAGACACCGGCAGTTTGGGCAGGCCAACCCTGAAAGGTGTGCAGACCTTTGTGCATTCCCAAGACTCGGTGTCAAGGGGTTTGTCAGGCCTGGAGTGCAGTGCATTAATCTGTCTCTGCTGTGAAAGGCTTGTCTCTGCAATAGTACTGGGAATTTCAGGCTGGTACATGTTGCCACTTAAGAGAAGGAGAAAAAACTGCTCTGTCAGACCTGAATTAAGATGGATTTTTGTTGAAAGTTCTTGGAATTGATTTCTTTCCAGTTTCCTTATTGGTAAGAGACATCACAGTTGGGTTCAACTTACAAAATATCATTGATTTCTCTCCCCAAACCACGGATGATTCAGCTTGTAATTTCCTCTACAATTATAGAGCAGGTCTCCTTAGAAACTGCTTGTATCCATTCAAAGTTTCGTCTTGTGGAAACCACATTTCCCCTCTCTTTGGCCAGATGTGCTTGACACAAGTCCAGAATAAAAAAAGTGGAGGAAAGTACAATAAACATTTTCCTGCTCCCTTTCCCTCTTTTCTGCTTCCTAAAAGGAGATTCACAACACTGCAACTTCAGTTGCCTCTGTGTGCCTTGTGATCTCAGGCCATCCCAGGTGGTGGGGCTGGCTATGGATGGGCCTGCTTGTAGCTCTGCCAGCTTGTTGCATAGCCTTTCTTGTTTAGGAGAGGCCAGGGTGCAACACAGAGGTCATGTTTTCTCTACCCTGACACAGCATCGTGCCACCAAAGGCCAGTCAAACTAAGGTGATTTCACAATTGGCTCTGCCTTGGTTGGCTCTCATGTGTTTCTCCTCATATACAACTTCAACAACACTCAGGAGAAGTCTCCACCTTCTCTTTGCATTCCCTGTGACCCTCTAGGGAACTCGTATTTGTGCAGGGAGTCCCTGTCATGGAAATAGCTTGGCTTCTGGGTTTGAGAGGGAGTCTCAGATAAACCACAGGATCTCGTTTAGACAGATAAATCATAGGACCTGATGACAGTTTGAAGAGATTTGCAAGAGGGAAGCTTGTGCTGGGACAAGGTCACACACTGAGTGTCTCTAAACTGCGCTACCCTCAGTACTTTTCTGAAAAGGTCAAGATAACATTAAATTGCTTTTACATTTGGAAAAAAACTCCTCAGATCTTCTGCCTTAGTAACTGCAAAATGGGTCTGTGCTAGCAATGGAGACAAAAACAGACTCAGTTTGCCCATATCTGTTCCTCACTGCGCCATGAGAAACCCTCAGAGTGATCTGAATTCAATAATTAAAGTGGCTGTAGGCTGACACGTCAGGAAAAGATGTTGAAATCACATCTGTTATGTGGAAAACTTAAATCCATACCAGTAAAGAGACAGAGAAGGCATAAGGAAGAGACACAAATGAAAGTGGTGTCTCTATAGGACAGAAAGCTGCAGCTATGTATAAATGTGTTCTTACATATGGATGTGTATGCATACCTATATGCACTCACATACACATATGGGTAATAGCTATGTGGAGGTATTAAAAACATGCAAAGAATGTTAAAACCCACCATCTTACTAATAAACTGAGAGGGATCTAAGAAAGGATATGGTAAAAAGGAGATAGAGGCCAGTTTTAGGGATGTGTGCTCTTACTCTCTTTTACTCCTTCATCCTTTTCTGTGTAGGGAGAAAAATCTTGAGGTGTTTATAGTATGACAGCTTTTACCAGCACAGTCCTTTGTTCCTGAAAATAAACCCACTTCCAATATTATATCTGAAAGCTGTTGTTGTACAAAGATTTTTCCTCAGATGGGTGGGATCTGGTCTTCCCAACACCTTTTTTCACATTGCTTCAAGTATCTTTGTGTATCAGGCCCTTAAGCTGAACAATTCATTGTGAAACCATAGGGGTCTGGATGCCTGTCTCAGAATGGGAGGCAGTATGGGACACAGCCCAGTATTTCAGCCAGCACTGTAAAGCCTTTTAGTGCAGCTAGGGAGATGTGCACATGGGGATTTAATTTCTGTAATTTTGTGTGTGTACTGTGGTGTGTGTACTGTGGTGTGGAGAGGTGCCCGCTTATCACTGTGTCACTGGAGGGCAACACCTAACAAAGATTTTGCATAAACTGTCCCTTTGGGAGAGGATTTTCACATATTGCCAATATTGAGGTCTGCTGGTAAAACAATGTATTGGGACAGAGCTGAGAAGCTTTTCAAGCTCTATTAAATTTACATAGGCTCTACCCATTTTTAATCCTATTCAAACATCCTTGTGTACAGCAAATAAATTCCACGATCCCTTAAAAAAGCACTCATGTACAGTGCACATTTGCGCTGATGTACTTATTTAAAATCCAAATATTTGGTAAAGGGGCTGAAATTGCCTCCATCCCTCCTCTATACAAATACAGACTACAAATACACCAGCAGGCCCGGAGAAATCTTTTCCTTAAAATTACTCTTGACTCCTAATTGTAGATGGGATATGTTTTGGTGAGGGCATACTTTTTGCAGACACCACAGACAGGAATCTGGATCTTCCCTAAGTGCAGTGTGGGTGATTTTCAAGAGCTTGCTCAGCAGTCATCGAGATCTAAATGTCCAGCAGCTTTGGGGGCAGTCCATTCTGGGGCATGTCCACAAGCACGGTAGATGCCTCTTATAGACAGCACAGGAGAGATCTAAAATCACACCAGGAAACTCCTAGACCAGGTACCTGATTTACTGTCTGTAAAACTACACTTGACTTCAGAAAGCTGCTTTTTTTCCAAGTAATATAGTGCAAGATGTGCTCTGTCTTTTGCGATGAACGTCAGTGTTCATTATTGTGCTAATTCTGGAGAACAAGGGAAAATAAGTGACCAGTGTTTTCTACCCACTCTTCAGTCTCACCACAAAATTTTTGTAAAATACGTCATTTCTGAGTGCTAGCCATTTGCTAAACAGCAGCCTCCCCACTACAGCTACAGTGCTGATACATTTCATCACCGCTTTTTATTTTTTTTTCTTGAATAATTGTGAATTAAGTGTGATCATCTCAAATGCATCCAATACCTGGTACTATTCATTGCACACTTCTGACAAATAATCTTTGGCTTGTGGGCTCTTTGTGAACATCCATATTCCAAATATTCATGGAGATGCATAAGCCATGCTACATGCTTCTTTCTGCTGACCCAGTGCAATTAATTCTCAGCAGCAGAGTTTCCGATTGTGAATTAAAATTTGGGTTTTATTAATATCTTACAGTACTTACTGGAAAGTTACAGTTTCACTCATTAATTTGGTACTATGTTTGTGCTTAAGTGGTAGAGAAAGTTACAGGGGTTCGGAGATCCAATTGAAAAATGGGATTTTTAGATTTTCAAGATTTTCAACAGACTTCACAACCCACAACCCCCTGATGAAAGTCAGTGGGACACTGTAATTCCATTTCATTAGGACTTAAATGAAATGTTCCACCTCTGCCTTATTAGCACAGCTGAAACTGGCTTGTTTGAATCACAAAACAATTTCAGAGGATTTTCCTGGATCTGTTTTTTCTGCCTGCATGAAGATAACTGTTTGCTGTCTGGTTTGCATAGCAGGGACATGTTCTCTGCCTGATGTTAGGATACATGATGCTACTCATGTGCACTCCAGCTCTCAGCATCCCTATGCATCCATGCAGAGATGGACTTTGAAGGCTGGGCATGGGTTTCACAGGGAGAATCAGAGCAGGCAGATGCATTACGAAACAGCAAAGATGTGGTCATCTGAAAGAAACAGCGGTGCCATGGCTGAGGCTGTGCAAAACACTTAGATCAGCTCCCAGAGCTCTCTGTCACACTTTCTGTCTCCTTTTCCTCTAGCCTTGTTTTGCTGAGATATTTGTCAACAGAATGGAAATGATACTGTTCCCAAGGAGAAATTGAATTTAATATTAATGCTATCTCCTGTGGAAAAACGAGAGTGAGTCAGAGCTGAGTAGAGTTTGTTTTATATATGAAGTCTTTCATTCTGGAGAGTAACTCAGAGCACAGAGCTGTGAATTTAATGCTACCAGCTCAGGAGGCTGGTAGGCAAACACAGCAGGCTTTGTGCATTAAGCAGCAACGTGCATTGCTGTAGTCATTAGAAACAGTTTCACTAACAAAGAAATAGGGGTAAAATGCTCATCAAAGTCTTTCTCAGTGGGCAGTATTTGATAAGTTCCACAAGAAGCTTTGAATACACACTGGGCTGAAAACATTTAGTATCACCTTGCTTTAAATGGACTCTGCTTCATCTCTGTCTTTCCAGTCTTTGTTATATTTTATATTTTATTTCTCTTCCTCCTCAAAATGAAACTCTCATCAGCAGTGACTCCTATGTTCGTGCTGCTCTTATTTCCAAACAAAGTAATATAGCACAACTTAAAATGCGAGGATTCAGCACTATAAAGCTCAAAAAGAGCAGCTTTGTCTGTTTTTAAAGTAGACTCCACCTTTCCTTTGAGTGCCTTTTCTGTTATGTCTCATCGGATATGTCCTATGTCCTGTCGTGTCCTGATAACATGTCTTAGTAGATGCTGTTGTAAGTAGCTGGCTCTTCTCTGCACTTTAATTTCCTGTGGGAAAGGAGATTAGCTGCTGAAGGAACCCTGCACAGCTCTGACACTGGTGTATGGATGTCCTGGCAAATGGGAGGCTGTGGTTACTTCTGTTCTGCTCTGAGATGCTACATTCCCTGTTTGTGGCCAGGCGTGGAAGGCGTAAGAGGAAGGAGGAGAGAAAGGATAGCAGAGCATGAGAAAAATATGGTGTTTTGTTGATGCTTGCAGGATCCAAGGCAGATGGTCAGTCACAGATGGATGCCTTGGGCTGGCAGGTCAGCCACAACAGCCATCGCTCTGGTTGCTGGCTCCCTTCCCCAGTTAACTGTGTGGCCTGGTCAGCGCTCTCTCTCTCCTTTTTACAGATTTTTCCCAGTCTGGACAGCTAGCTGTGGATGGCTCCTGACATCTCAGCCTTTTGGCTGCAGCACAGTCAGCCTCAAGATGGCTGAAAAGCTGAGTGCAAGATGGAGAGAAAAGGCAGACAATGACAGAGGAGCTTTGAGGGAAGGGGACACAGAAGGATTGCATGTTTATGCGTCCTTGCCCATGCAATGGATGTGATTGGGAAGGGTGCCAGTGGGGATCTCATGGAGCCGTTGTGATTCCTCATGTCCAAAGAGGCTGTGTTACTGGAGCATAGTAGATGCAGGTTGACCTGTGCCCTTTTCCCCTTTCTCCAAGTCCTCCTTCCCTCCCCCATCCACTTCTCTTTTTCTTTTTTTTTTAAGGAGGCAAAAAGGGACACAGGCACATCCTTTCATTATCTTATTTCATTACTTCTGGTGTATCTTTTAATAAAGTAATTTCTGAGTTAAAAATGAGTTTTAACTAATTCCAAGAAATATCTACACATTCTTTGGGCTTTTCCAGCTGGAGGGTTTTATTAGTGTAGTTCAGTATCCTTCTCTTCCTTTTGCATTTTTGCCATTTATGCTCAGCGTTCAAGAGTAACAGAATATTTATAAATCTGGTGTACACTTCCCAAGCTTCTATTCCCGACTAGTGTAAGGCAGCAAAGACTCAGTCATTACTGTGCTTGCCCATGGGGACTCAACAACTGAATTTAAGGAATCCTCAGCTTTACTAACATTAATAAAAATTGGCAAAAATACTTTACTGCTTCCTTTCTTCCCCATCCTTGGGCTCTTAGTCCCCAGAAAGTGAAGAGCTGCACTGTCATGACACAACACGTGGGGTGTTTGTGCTGCTGTTTTTCAGGCTGTTGCCATTGCCACTCAAAAGCACCAATGTTTTGGAGGCAACAAAAGGGGTGCATAACTAGTGTTGCACCATGAAGACATGCTCTTAGTGGTCTTAAATGGTTAAAATGTTCCAATATAACTCTCAGTCTATAGTTTTCTTCCTTACTTTTATTCCATGCTTCATTTAATAAAATCGCCTGCAAGACAACAGATGAAGAAAGAAAAAGAACAAACCCTTTCAAAGCCATGTAAAATTACTTCTGAATCAGATGCAAATTCAGTCCTATTGTTCACATTTTGCTGTGTGCAGCCTTTCTGCGATGGGTCCTGAGGCAAGGGCAGAAGTGCTATCTCTACAGCACCATGAAGCTTTATGACAGCAAACCTGTGAGGGAAACACTGCCACTGATCCAAGCTCAGCCTCCAGTGGCAGAGCTCACTGGGGAAGTGCCTGCTGGCACCAACATGAGAGACAGTAACCTAAAGGAACTGGAGCCTGGAGGATAAAGCTGGGGTTGGAGGGGGGGATGAGGGGAGGTTTATGGGCTCTGCAGTCACCACACACACACACACACACACACACAGAGCCAGGGGCTAGGAGGACCTCTGGGAGCTTATGGATATGAGCTGTGCCCGTCTCAGCAGAGTTAACCAACAGGTACAGATATTGCTTCCCGTGCACAGGGGAATGCTGCTGCTTTCACTGATCCCAGGAGCAGTGCCACAGCACCAGGACTCTGACTGCCAACAGAAAGCTCAGCAGCTCCAGCTTTTAACTGCGGACGATACCTTCAAACTCCATCATTCACTCTTGGCAAAGGCCAGCCAAATTTACAACCTTCTGCTGCTTTAACCAGTCCTGCTATGTCTGTGGTTGAGCCAGCTTTCATGTGCTGCTGGAGGCTTCTTCTGCACTTTTAGGGGTATGTGGCCTTATGACTGCAGCAATGGACTGCACATGTATTCGTCTCACAGCAGAATTATTTTCATCTCCCCCACCTGTCATCCAGGTCACATTACACAAGAATAAGTCAGTTTTTTGCTCTCCTTTCTGGACCATGCTTATGAGAGATCCCCTGGGACAGTCTCAGCTAGAAAGAGCATCTCAGCTGAAATGGTTCGGATGGACGTGAATCAAGTGGTTTGTACAGATGTAAAGATGCCAAGAAAAGAGAATTGCTAGCTCCTCTCTGGCCATTCCTTTCAGCTGGAGTCTCTATTTCTGGTGGATATGATATTAAAGTGATATTAACCTGTATTATTTCCTTTTGTCCTATCAATATCCAGGAATTAATGTAGATTAAGTCCTTCCAGGTGCATGTGGTTTTTCCATGTTAACCATTAAAATGTACTCTTGCTTAAAAAAACAACAACAAAAAAAGAATCCAGGTTGTTGTTTTGACCTGTGTGTTGATATGAGTGACAGAAGACAGATTAGTGATAGGAACAGTCCAGAAATGGGCTGTTACAAAAGACAGCATAAAACTGTTCCCATCTGTCCATGGCAATGATTTAGACTGGGATTTTTAAAGACACCTGATGTAGTGAGGTGTCCAAAGCCAGAATGCTGTGTCGGGTTCCCAGACTTCAAGGTGGGATGAAAAGCATCACTGCATGGCCCACATCTGAAATGTTTAACTCGGCTAACATTCTGGGGGTTTTGTTGACCAGATTTTTTTTTCTTGAGGGAAAATGACTCGAATAAGGCTGCTGTTTTTACTTTCTCTCTGCTCTCCCAATCAGCTACAGTTTAGAAGTAGTACTTCAGTGTATTTGCTCCCATTTCAGAGTCTTCAATGTGAGGCAATGTCTGCTTAGGCCTGGCAGATACATAGATGAGCTAGCAGGCTATTCTGCTCCTCCATTCCCTGGAGAACTTTCACCTCTTTGACAACAACAGCTTAAAATCCAGGTTCCTACCTGATATAAGCAAGGAACAACTAAGACTCTTCATTTGATTTCTCCAGACTTAGACAGGGCACCAGTGATCTCATGCCGTGTTTGGACCTCTTGAAAATCAGCATACCTAATGCTCTTGAAAAATGCGAAGGAACCCTACTCTTTGGACAGGTTTCAAACCTTCTTTCAGGTTTAGGATGTGCCCTCAATGGACTAGAGGAAAAGCAGAGGATGTGGTACAGGTGTTCCTGGCAGAAGTGCAGCACTTAAACAGCACAAAAGCAGCACTCGTGATGCCTTTCCTTGCAGTGGTTGTTGAACTATGAGAAGGACATACATAAGGGCTGCACTAGCTGGCTATTTTTCTGCAAACTGAACTGTCCCAACTACAGTTAGTCATAAAGGTTCCATCTACATTGTTTTTCAGGGGAAAATTGAGTTTCCTGAGAGAAACCTTTGACTTGGAAAGTGCAATCTTCTTTTTGAAGGCAGAATAGGGTGTGATATCCTATTATTCCACCACCCCCCAACCCCTCTGCCCTATTTCTCTCAACAAACGTGTAGGCTTGAGTTGAGGAAGAGACCCATGTGTTTTAAATTGAATAATAAATATTTTCCGAAGGAATAAAAAAATTCTTACAAGTTTAATTAATTTTGTGTTTGCTAAAAAAACCCCCTCTCCCCCAAACTAAGACAGCTATGAACATGTGCAGGAGTGCATTCAAGCAACGTATTAACAACCTAATAAAAATATTTACTTGCATTGATTTTGATTCAATTAGAGATTTATTCTAATTATCCAGCAGAAATTAACTAGCTTGCCTTATTAGACACTAAACACAATAAATTCAATCATTCGTTGAATCAGCTTGAATAACTCACAGGAGGAAATTGTGTGAAGAACCAAACACCCTCTTCAGCCTGGTAAGGGGTGCAGTCTGCTCAGTGCCTTGCAGGATGAAGCCTTCTGCGTGCTCCCCTTCCTGTGGGTTTGCTCTGTAGCTCCCAGCCCTTGCAGGGATCACGGAGACGTGAAGGGATAATGAAGTCTCTGTCTATACAATTATAATGGATTGCTAAAAGTATCAGAGTTGCTGTAAATAAATCATTATATCAGGCTCATTTAGCCTGATTCCTACTCTCAGATGGCTTGTAATAGAGTCCTGTCTCTGAAAGTCAGCTATTCCTTTACAATTAGATTTATCACTAATCAAAAATGGAAGCTATTCTGCCAGCTTTCAATTGCACTTGGAAATACTGTGCTGGGCTCAAGCCTCAAAGCTGAATTTATTCATGTATCCAAATTTAAAAACCACCCATCTGCAAATATTTAGATGCCCTATTAATTAAAACTTACAATGACCATCTAGTGAGGTGCAGCATCCACATTAACCCAGACATCGCAGCAGTAGAAGAGCTCCTTTCACCTCCCTTCTCCTGGCAACACACCTTCCTCAAAAACCCCATCCAGTAAGTGGTTTACAGCAATGGCATCTCTGCAAGATGCAGTTGTCCCTTTTCACAGAGCCTGACGGGATGATCAGTCTTGCAGGGACTGTGCAGCCAGACTTGTACCAACTGTACCCGGGGCAGATCTCCCTTGTGACAGGACTTTGCACTCCAGGACCACAGGGGACTTGGTCCAGGCTCAAGACTGTCTTAAAAGGCATCTCCCTTGCCTGTGCCACCACCTTGTTTCCAGCCCCAGACTGTATGGTTGCACCTGATGCCCAGCTCCCCACTGAGTGGTGCTTCTCATTGGCCTGCTCGGTTTCATCTACTTTGGGTCTCAAATCATTTGCATGGAAAAAGAAAGAGAGATTTTGTATCCTGGAAGGTCTCAGGTCACTTCAAATTCAGGACCAAATGCTTATGCAGAGGTGAGTACAATGTCTATCCCCAGCTGCCAAATACACCCACAAAATCCCAGCTTAGTAAATTCATCTTCTGCCAATATGTACTTGGCCAGGATACCAAACAACATGCTGTGTGGGTGGATGTAAATAAAATCCCTTTATCATTGCAATCTAGCCATCTCTTGGCAGCCATGGCAACTGAATTACAGTACTCAGATTCTGTCATCAGTGATACAGCATGAAAGTTTATATAACACAGGATATGTTTACAACAAGTTTCACACAAGGAAGACAAAAGGTAATACTGTATTTACCTACAGCTACAGTAGAACCAGGTGTGTGGGGGAGGAGATATCTGGGTATGACCAGATTATATTTGCTAGTTTAATCCCTTTCCTATCTCATAAATAGATTTAGGTGTCAAAACACTATTTGAAATTGTTCCTCAGTGAAATTCATTTCAATGAGCAGCATTCTGTTAATCTGCATACAATGAGCAGCATTCCGTGGCTCTGTACATAACCCCTCCAAAGCTGATTTGAAAATGCAAAAGTGTTTTTCCACCACTGGGTGATCCCATGAAATACTGATATCAGATATACTTCACATGTAATTCTTGGTCCCTTGGGGGATGACTGCAGAGAGGAAGAAACATATGCCTAGGGACAAGGAGTCTGTGAGAATAAGTATTGTGGGTAGCAGAGGTCCACTCTGTACAAAGCAGCAACCCAACCCCAGTTTCCATCCAAATATCTTCAGAGGTCTGCTCTTTAGGAAAGTACAGTCTTAGCTATTAGCTAGACACTGGTAAGGGGATAATATTTTAAAAAATCTTGCTTTTCTTTTTCCTGTTGCCCAAAATACAATGCATTGCACTGAAAGGAGTAATTTAAACAAACATTCCCTCTTTCTGACTATAATAGGCTATATAAAAGTGAATATAAACTAGAAATATTACTGTAATCTCAAGCTGAAATTTTGTCAAGCATGGCATAATGTTTTTGCAATTCAAATCTTCATTGCAACATGTTGCTTGGTAGAGTTCAGTTAGTCATAACTATAACTATTCAGTATATGGAACTAATTAATGCAGTAATTAAGTGGCATCATGCTATAGATTTCAGTAAAGTGTTCACAGTATGCTAATGTTTATTCTTACCTGTAGTAGTGCAGTCTAAGAAAGCTTCTCTGAGCAAAACCATGTAGGACTTGGTGCTGCAGGGTGGGAACGTGGCTCTGTCCCTTCTGATATACCAACCACAGACTAGGAAATATCTTACCTCTGGTGAGAAAAGGTCTTCCCAGCTGAGTAAAACAGGAGTTCCCAAGGTGCTCAGGAACATCCTTTTAATTCTTTCCCCAGTCTCTTGGTCTCAATTGTAAACTCTCAGTGTAGCTCCCGAGTCATAAGGATGAGGTGCAAATTGATCATGAGGGAAGATGCTGCTATGCGAAGAAACTAAAAAACAGCACCCGAGCCAGAGTACAAAAGTGAAGGAAACTCTCAGCTCTCCATAGCATGGCCAGGACAGCATGAACACCTCACACAAATCCATCCTGCTAATCTCCAGAATAATTCAGTGAATATCTTACGGTTAAAATCTCCTCTAAAAGCTGATGGCAAATGCAAATCTATTGGATCCACGAGACCTTACTCCCTGCTGTGTCACAGTCGTTTACACCTCTCTGACATCACTATTACAGCAATAAACCAGATCCATCATATTTGTATGAAAACCAATAATGTACATTGGAACTAAGGAATTTAACAGAACAATATGTTTCAACAAAACAACTGTTTCAATCCAGCAGAAGCAGCAGGAAAGAATTTAATTTTATTTTAGAAAACTCTTTTTTTCTATAAAAAACATTTTAAAAACTCATAACAATTTGAATAAATGTGAAGGGAACTCTTAGGCAGCACACAGAAAATAAGCAAATGGATGATTTAAGTTATAGAACCTACAAACTTGGCCTCCTTGAAGTTACCAAAGCTAGCAGAGGGTCTGATTATAAAAGGGATAATTTAGAAGACTAAGAAAATGTGGTAGAATAAAAAGCAGGGATAAAAGCTACATTAAAGCAATTATTGCTCAACTTGCTGCTGTGCAACACATTAATATATCACAAATTTTACCTGCAATTTTGTGAATTTAGCAAAAGCAAGAGGAATAATTCTGAAATATTCAGATCAAATTGGATATTTGATCTGGACATTACTTTAAAACCAGAAATAGTGCTGTGGGGTCCACGATGGTCTATGGTTTCAAGAGTGAGTGTCACACGAAAGGCTGGATGCAGACCTTGTGCCACATGCACAGCCTGTCCTACAGCAGTGGGCCTCCTACCACGGCTGGTAAATCACATGTCTGCACAACATCCGTCTTGACCACAGGCTTGAGGCTGCACAGCCACCCCTGTCAGGCTCAGGGCCTGGTGCTGGCCATGGTGCAATGACAGACATGCAGGATAAATGTACTAAAAGCCATTCAGGTCTTACAGTTAAGAGTGACTGAGTCCAACCTGTAACCAGCTGTTGGACTCTGGCTACCTCTGTAGTTAATGGAGCAAGCTACAGATTGGGACTGCCTGTGACCAGCCGTGGACATAATGGGTAGATTTTGGCATCCTTCCTCACATCCAGAGGTCTTACCCCGCCTGTTGCAAAGGGTCTGGCAGCCTTGTCTGCTACTCTTCTAAGTCATTCACTGTTCTCCTGACGATGAAGGATATCCTAACAGCCATCACCTCAGTCTGACTTTGGTACAAAGGCAAGTGGCCTGAATATGGTCCATATCTGTGCTGCTGAAATAGAAAAGGATCAGGTACCCAGCTGCTGAACCTCAAGCCGAGTAGGGTGGACAATGTCCACAGTGCCTGCAAGGCACTATGCAACAGGACCCTACGGAGCAGCCTTGTTTTGGAGAGAGCTGGCTGAGACAAACCATCAGATGAGCCATTTGGATGATCAAAGATACAAAGAGACCTTGTTCCCTGATAACACAGACCCGTAAAATCTAATCAGTTATGCAACACAGCCCACAGGCTGATGTAATATTCCCTGGAGAAAAAAGAGGAGAAAAAGTCAGATCTACCTGAGAAGGTCAAAGTCCGCATTCTAAACATTAACTTATGATACAGCTTCCAGTATTTATTAACACTTCTATAAATACTGAGAGCTCCTCATACAATCAAGATAGTTCCAGTAGCCCTTACGTTATGAAAGACATCTCTCAAGCTTTACAGAAATGCATAACCTTGCCTTGCAGACTTCTACTTTTTTGTGCTAATGGACCAATACTTTTTTTAATTCCACCTGCTTCCTTTTACAGGAGGCTGTGTTTGTTATACTGCAAAAGAGCTAATGAAGGCATTCTTATAACTAATTCTGAGCTAAAGGGATGAACCAGATGACTCAGAGGCTTTGGTTGCTGCAATTTTGTTAAGCTCATCAAAAGCAACATCTGTTTCTTGAGTGAGTGAAGCCGGAGATGGTTTCTTTCCTTTTTTAGTTATCAGAATTATTTAAAAGAGGAGGGGTGAAGTAGAGAGTTGGCTCCATGGTGTCACAGCTAAAATATTACTGGCACTTCAATTACTTCATCTGAAGATTGTTCATGTCTTTATGCTGGACATCAGCAAACATAAGCCTTTACCAGGCCACTGTGGGTATCTCTGGAGGCAAACAGTGACAGTTCCACCAACACTTTCCATCTGATGAATCTTCATCTAACATGGAAGTGGTCTATCTCCTAGTTTGGAGAACAGGAAAATTCTCCTATAGTTTTAACTGTGAATTGACACAGAAATCACATCCCTTTCTCAAACCACTTCTACCTGCTTTGGAGGAGAGGATACAGGAGGTACAAGACAGTGAGGATGCAGAGGCTGATGCTGTCAGACCTGAAAGTAGCATTGCACAGGCTCTCCTTTGGGGACAGCCAGGTAGATATAGTCCCAGTCCTGCCCTAGATGTTTAATACAGACAGATCCACCAGTCCTCAAGTAAGAGGCAGACAGAGAACTTCTTTCTTACAAAGAAATGATAATGTTGATGCAAACAGTTCCAGTGTGACTACTCAAGGAATAGCTCTCCTGTGTGAGAAGGAAATTCCTAATTCAGCCACATACTGAAAACAAACAAGTAAACAGGAGTCCTTCCCTAGAAATATTCTGACCACTCTGCCCATGAGCACTTGGACTTTTCCAGGTCTTCTCTCTGTATGGATAGCAGTGGTACATCAAGCACTGAGGAAAGGTCCCTTAGTCTGCTCTTGTCTGTTTACATTGAGTGCAGGACCCATGCCAAAAGAAAGGAGTAGTAGAAAGTGGTTGGGAGATAGAACGGCTTGTCTGGGAGAGCTGAGGAAGAAGAGACACACATAAATCAAAAATAATGATCCACTTTACTAAAATTGAATCACAGAGCCTCGTGTGTCAAGGGGGAGAACAGATAAGCTGGTATTGGAGGCAAGACCATGAGATGCAGAGCTCTATCAAACATGCAAAATAATTTTGTGCCTAGTTAGGCAGTCCCAGGGTGGCTTTTGTTACACATACATGGACCAACCCCCAAATTGTGAGACACGATTTCTATTCTTTGCCCCTTTGAAATTCATCCACACCCACACTCTCACCCCAGTGCCATGAGAATGTCAGAATCTGTTTTAGGTAGAAGATATTAAGAGCAGAGCTGACAGAATGGGCTCTAAACCTTATTTACACTTCCCTCACCCATGCTGAAGCAGTGCCGCACAGTTAGATTAGAAACATTCCTCCTGATACTGGCTGTAATGAGAAACAAGAAGTAATGAGGTGATTTATTATCCCCTGTCTCTCCCAAAGACCTCAACATGCTGGCTCTGTCCTGTACTCTTCAGCAGCTGATTTCAGAGGGACAGAACTCTACTCACTCTTTGCTGCAGCAAAATATTCTGTCTGTTCCCCAACACAAAGAAATGAGGAGGTGAGGCAACTCGCCAGGTTCTCAGAACTTTCCCTCATAAAAGCAATATATGTGCTTATTGTTCTTCCAGATTACAAAAATTGGAAAGGAGAAGAGAGAACAGTAAATTGCACAGTGTATTTTATGGAATGGAAAACACAGCACGACTGCTGCAGTGAAGTTCGTTTAGCCCATAAACATGTCACGGCTTGATGGAGAGTGCCACAGTCACTCAAATGAGTCAAGATTCCCCAAGAGGACTTTCTACCGAGTTCAGCATGGTTTACCAAATCTGATGGAGGATGAAGAACCGTGGATTGGCTTCAGTGGCTAGCTATCCCCTGGCTTCAGACACTCCATCGCTTAACTTCTATCAGTCTTCTGCACTCCCAGGTGCCCAAAAATCTTGGAGTCAGAGTCCTGTTGTGCCAAACATTGTAAAAACAGAAATGAACAAATAGACCTCGTCCTGAAGACATCATGAGGCTATCTTCAGATTTTTCCTATACTTTAAACAATGTGCCTGAATGGAATCTAAGGAAGGGTTGAGATATTTAATCTAGAATTTTGAACTTGTTCAGGATAGATTAGATTCTTAGGCTTTCATTCTAGAACACTTTCTTCACTCTTGATCCTCTTGATTTCTTTGAGACCCCCCTGTGAAATAAAGGTGTAATGGATCCAAATCATGCAGGATGAAAGGCAGGCACCAGTGTCCCTGGTGATATTGCTGGTACTGCTGAGCACACAAGCAATACCAGGGTATCCAGACTGGTCTGGCTAGGTAGGCAACTCTCCAAAAGAGTGGTGTTGGTACAACCATGGTATACTGCAAAGTTTAATTAAAGTTTATTCTGTCTCACACTGTGTGGGACAACAAAAGCAGGGTGAGCAACTCAGGCTGCCTCCAGCCCACAACTGCCAGGGTCCAAATTCTTATATCACTGATGGAAAAAAGTCACAATAACACAGGCTGCTCTGTGTCATTTATCAGCCTGGTCCAGTGACTGCTTGAAGTCACAAAAATGTCTACTATGTTCACTGGATTATTCTTTGTAAACCCTGCAGGATCTGAGGATACTGAAAGTGGTCCACAGTACCTCACTTACATGAGGCAGCACTAGTGTCGCACCAGATTATAATCACAAACTGTACTGATAGACCCAGTGGCCTTTGTCATTAGAAATCAAAGTTCCATAACGTGAATCTGGGAATGCAAACAGTTTTTCATGTACTGATTAAGTTACAATGAAAAGAAGCAGAGGCAACAAGCTTGAATTTCAAAATAACTCATAGAAAAAAACCCCAACAGTCCTTCTCTCAATACAGAAGATTATTCTGGGAGACATCCTAAAAAGGAAGCTGGGATTCTGTTTTCCTCACCTACTGTGTTTATCTCATGCTGGTTTGCAACAGGAAAAAGTAGTATTCAAGTAAAAGCTAGCTTTGGATACTTCCGTTAATACTGTAGGAAAATATTTTGTAGTCTCTTAGGGCTGCTTTCTTTCCTCTGAAACTCTCTCAGGCTCAGGTTGGGGGAGGGTCTGAGCAACTTGGTCTAGCTGAGGATGTCCCTGCTCATTGCAGAGGGGGTGGACAGGATCACCTTCAAAGGTCCCTTTCAACCCACACAATTCTATGGCTCTGTGACTGTACATGGCCAACCTGACACCTGATGTTGTTTCTTGCTCTGCAGCAAAGTTATGAAGGAGAAACCACATATTCCCTGATTATGGCTTCCCTGACCCAGCTACACAGTTCAGCTGTGTTTGGGGTCTGCTTTGACACACTGGCTATAGGACACACCTCAAATGTATCACAAGGGCTTGGGAGGACAACCTGGAGGCAGCACTGAGCAGGCTTGGTCACTGTCAGCACATGTCCTGGCTCGGTCCCAGCAGAGCTGTGCCCGCATTAGGCTGGGGCTGTGCCCAGAATAATTAGATCTGCCTCTGAAGAAGAATAAGGAGCTTGGGCCGACTGACAGGGCAATGTAATTATACCTCTTCTGGAGCTAATTCAGGGACCACAGCATTAGGCTGAATTGTGTAGCCTAGATATTTCAGAAGTTACTCATTTTGAATTATCTTTGATAAGAACTCACAAGGGAGAGATTTAGCACTGCAGTTGTAGGTTTCATCCATCTCTCCCTCCTACTACTGTTAGCAATGCCTCATATGGCATTTTCCCTTCCAGTCCCAAAACCAATAGTGCAGCCACATGAGCCTTACAATCCCTCCAAGCTCCAGCCTCCATCAGGAGGCACGACTCTTTCAGAGAGCATCTGACACAGCTTCCCATTCAACCTTGGAAAAGAGCTTACTCCAGCCTTTTTCAGGATTGCAGAAGGGGGAGGCACACCATTAAAGGAATGAAAACGAATGGTGTCAAGCACAATGGAATCAGGTTAGGTTAATGATATTGGAAGGTCATTATTAATTTTTGCTGCCTTTTCAGAGATTTTTTTTTTTTTCTAAAGCAGCTTAGATATGTTACTGTGATAAGCACAGCATAAATGTTCAGCCAGCCAGTCAGACACTGTACCTTCACCTTATTACGTGTGACTGAAACTGCAAACAGCTCAGATCAATCTCAGAGATATTAAATTAGAGCTGAATCTCACTCCATCTCCCATACAAAATGAGGTGAGCTAAATCTGAGATAATGCCCATATCAAGAGACATTACAAACCATATTCTATTGGGTGAAGATTTATTTTTAGTTTTTCCACAGAATATTTCTGGTTATATGAACAATGGGAAAGAAGAGAAATTCTCGGCATTAGAAATGCATTGAATCTGTACATGCATTATGTAGCAGCTAGGGGTTCTCTCTTTAAGACAGGACCAAATAATGACTCTTGCATAATGTAACTATATGACAACTAAAAAGCAGCCGCAGGTTGAAATGGGAAGCAGAGAATATTACAGAATCACAATAACAAGGTCATTTGAAAATGAGGACAAGTAAGTAAGCAGCTAAAGGAAAGAAAATTAGATATAATGAAAAGAAAGGAAACATTCATTATGGGGTGGGTGCAGAGCAAGGAATAAGTTTGATTCCTAAACTAAATTAGCACATACAGGCAATTTTCTATCTCTGCAGGTTTGAAAAGTCTTCTCCCATTCCCCACGCTGTTACTGCAGTTCTTAGGGGGATAAAACAACCTTGCGTCATAAGCACTGTGCTGTGCATCATTGTCATCATCATCACAACTAAACTGGTTTAGGCCATCTCAAATGGTTTAGTGATCATGTTCTGGTATCCCTGTAATGACAAATGGAGCAGAGACAGGTTATAGGCTAACAGGCTGTCCTAGGACCACCCAAAGTGTCTTTTGCTGAAAGCTCTCTGGCATACTTTTGTCTTTTTGTTCTACTATTTTCCCAGACATTTTCTGGACACAGATGGGGAATAACCTGGATGAGGGACAGCTTGAATGTGTGCATGCCTTTCTGACGAGTGAAGGGGAAAGGTTTGGTATGTGGAGATGAATTGTGCTGTGCCACTTGGCCTCAGGACCAGACGGTGTTCCTCAGTCTGTTTTATTTGGTAGTGCAAAATGAAGCATTTGAGAATCATAGAGGTCAAATAAGGTACCAGAAGACTGGAAAAAAAGACAATCGTAGTTATTCTTCCTAAATAGGGAAAAGATCAGTCAACATCAGCTCCTAGAAAAAATCCGGAACAAATAGTTGACTGCACTATGTATAAGGACCTGAAGGGTAACAAGAAGATAAATAATAGTCCAGTGGGATTCATCACAACCAGATTGCATTATACCAATTTAGTTTCTGTCTATACCAAGATCTTACAGTTAGAGTTGAAGCAGTTAATTTAACATATTTTTATCTGAACACTGTTTCATATGACTTTCTCATTAAAAAAAATCTACACATGACTGTCCACCCTACACTTGACTGTCCATTAGCAGAAAATGCTCAATAACTGCATTTTTGAGGAGCACCTTCTGGTTTAGTTTCATCTCAAAGGAAAGCAGGTCATGCACTTCAAGACTGCTCTGTAATACAAAATAAAACATGTTATGTGGGAATAAAGTCAACCACTTCAAAAGTATTCTTGTAACAAGTGAAATACTAATGTACATGTATACTGCTGGACATCATAAACTGAAACATAGTTTCCCTTAAAAATGGGAGCCATCAGATCAAGTTTTACATGCAGAGGAACAGCTTCCAAGGCATACTGTTTTGTTCCACTTTTTGTAAGAACTCAGCTGAAGATCTCTGTTTAGTTCTGGGTATCAGAAAGAGAAACTGGAGATAGTCTAGAAGAAAGTGATATTGAAAAGTATGATCTCTTGGGAAAGATTAAAGGACTTGAAATTGTTTAACTTTAAAACTTATTTGGGACATGATAACAGACCACAAACATTTTTAGAGAGAAGAGAATAATCTGTTCCTTCTTCCCATAATGGATAGTACAAATAGGAATAACAGGAAAACTCTCCTAAATCTATGCACAGGGAAACACTAGCACAGATTGCCTGTAGAGATATGGCAGTCTCTATTACGGAGGATCAGAAGAAATTAGAGAAGCAGGAGGTATAAATGACACTTCCATAGGCTGCATGGACAGACTAAGGCAGCTTCTGAATGTCCTTCCCGGTCCAGTTTTTTTATGACTCTGTGCTCACTCCTCCTGACTTAGTGGAATGTTATTTTTCCCAAATGTCCTTGTTTCAAGCAGTGGAGAGCAGAATGTTTTTGTCACAGAACAGCTTAAGATGTTTTCCTGAGTTACAGTCTGAAGCTGTTGAGGTAAAATCGTCCCTAGGAATCCATCTTGCACATCTGACTTCTGTGGAGGTCCCACTCCTCTTGCCCCTGCTGTGGGATGGCAGTGGTGTTTTCCTCTTCTTCAGACCATGGTTTCAAATAAATGTGGTTGTGCTGAGGAGAGATCATAGAAGTGCAGATCACATGCAGAAATAGAATTTTATGTGCCTTGGAAAATGTATTGCATGTTTATTTGGGCTTTTTGAGGAAGTGTTGAGAAGATTGTGGTGAAGACTGGAACCTGCATAAGCTGTGCTCAAGCTGCTGTGCTTCTGTCAAGTGCCTTCAATAGAAGCACATGAGGACAGCAGAGAGTGAAAAAAGTGGAGGTAACTGTAATCACCAACTACAGTGGCATCTCCACAGGGCAAATAAAACAAGCACCTGACCACTGGCTGCAATCCTTATGTAGAACAGGATACTATCTGGATTCATCTAGTACTAAATAGCTGTTAAATGCATAATCTTTATGTACAAACCTAGCGTATATGCAAACTCCATGGGGGAATGTGGGTCACTGTGGATCTGTGTGGTTCCACCTTCCTCTCTAATACGGTACAAGTGGCAATAAAAGGATGTCTTTTCTGAAGACTGCTGCAGGAGAACATGGGCTTGAGCAAATGCTTAGAAGCTCAGAGCGCTTTGCTCCTTGCAGAATGAAGGCCAGTCTTCTCACACATCAGAGGGTAGCTGCTCTTCAGGAAAAATGTGACATTTAGCTCTGAGTCAAGAGAAACACAACGGCCTAAGCAGTGCTGTATTGCTGTGTTGATGACTAGATGTGCAGTGACATTTAAAAAGTGAGCACTGGCTTTTTAGTGCTCTACAAACTCCAAACCTGATCCTTTAAAGCCTCCATGCATGGAATTCACATCGACTTGTGTAAATGGAGGACTAGCCAGGTCAAGCCCTGAATATTAAATAATCACTTGTCATTTCTGATGTTGCTGCTTAAAGCTGGCATCATATTGTTTTGTTTAGGCAGAAACTGTTCAAAACTTTTTCATACTCTGGGTTTTACTGAACTGAGAAGAAAAATTTTTATAAAGCAATTCTTCCAGAAGGGAAACCCGCACTCTTTTTCACCCCTCAAGAAACCCCCCAAATCTGAAACAAGTATAACACTTGCAAAATCTACCAACAAAGTAATCCCAAACAGTCAGCATTAAAAAGAATATGAGGCCATTCCAGAACAATTTCTTTTTAGGCAGTCTAGACAGTGTGGCAGCAATAACATGAAGGATTTAGCTTTCCCAAGCTACAACATTTATTTTTTTTTTAGCAGCCAAAAAGCTCTATAGGCATGGAGAACATACAGCCAAGTTTTATTTTGTCAGTGCTGTTAATTTTTTATACACAGTGAAATAAATCGTAAAGGTGTAGGTGTGAGTGGAGCCTGAATACAATGAACTGGAGAGGTGGGGAAATTTTATCTCCTGGCCTCCACAGCTCTGCAGTTTAACTCTGTGATCCATAGATTCAAGCCCAACTGAAATCAACTTCTGCTGAAGGCAAGATTTGGCTTGTCCCTAGAGGAGGAAACCGTAGTGGTCTGAACTGTTTCTTTGCTCCCCAGGGAAAATACATTGAGAACCTGTAGCTGAGGCATGACTCAGCTGCCCTCAATGCATGAGGGGCTGGAAATTCCTCCGTTCCATGAAAATAGAGCATGTCGCCTAAGTATCTGGAAAACAGACACAGTGGTTTTCCACCAGGCAAAGTTTTGCTTCTATAAACAAGAATGAATAAAAATGGAAATGCAGGGATAAGAATGAGGGCTGATTTCTAGAAAACTGGGGGACTGCAAATATAATTGACTGAAAGGTAACACATAGAAGTAGCACATCTTTATGTAGTGGTTGATATACCTATTAAATTGATCTTGTTTTTCTTTTTTTAAAAAAACTACAGCTTAACAGATGTAAACAGTCCATAGGGCAAATTCTTGTTAGTTGGAGACTTGATCACTAAAAGATGAATAGGCAATGAGTAGAAACACTACAGGACCAGACATCATTACATGAATGGCAGATGGCCTCAGCAGCCTTGCAAAGTTTATGAAAGTTGTTTTCCATTTGAATGAAAATGAAGAGAAAATGTAATGGAATGAGGTTGCTCTTTCACAATCCATGGGTTAAATCCAGCTCTCGCTGAAGTTGATGATGGTTTTGTTCCATGTATAGTGACCACCTGCTGTAAATGGTTAGCTGAATTTCAATTTCAGCTATATTTTATGGAAGAATCTGGGAAGAATGTGGCTCAAGGCTTTCTTTAGAGCAAGGCATTCAGTCTAACTTCCCAGCCCTACAAAAAAGGCAGTTAATTCGTATTTCTGGAGTTTTATTTCCTTCAGGATGATAATAAATCTGGTGCTACGTGCTTGTTCAGCACATTATTACCCTAGCTTGGCTGGTGTCCCTGGGTAGTGCCCCCTGACAGATGGCATTAGTAATATTAATGATGAGAAAGAAAGATCACTATCGGCAGTAGTTTCCTGTTCTGTGGAGAGCCTGAAGGTGTGCAAAGGGCTGGAAGGTGCTGGAGGATGCTGGTACTGTCTTTCCTCTGGGTCAGGATGAAGGCTGCTGAGGAGGATAAACCTGCCACGTGCTGTGCATCGAGCATAAGTCCAGAGAGTTTTAGGTCGTGTCCATTACAAGCACCACATTTATTTGTGGTGTAGCAACAGTAGCAGCAGTAGTTGTAATAGAAGCAGATGTAGTTGTAGTGGTAGTTATAACAACAAATTATTGTAGCAAATTAACCAACTGCTCTTTTTCAAAGGAGCTGTTATCATTTGGGGAAAAGGAGGTCCATGGGGAGTATGGGGTCTTCTAGCTCCACCACACTAATTGTCCCTATTACTGTTCTTATTAATCTGTTTGGTTATTTCATTAATCTGTTGGCCACAGCTAGAGTTAATGTTTAAGGCAGTTTTTGCGTTGTGTACTTCCCCTGGCTGGGACTCCTCCAATTTCTGGAGCATTACCTCAAAGTAGCTTTTGCAGCAGCTTTGAGAATACCTCCACTGAGATATGCATAATACGTTATTTACTGAGAAATTCCTAAAGAAAAAACCTGCCCTTTAAAATAAACTTTACTAGACCTAGGCAAATAGATTTAGAAACATTAGAGCCAGAGCATTTTTATCTACATTAAAAGATTCCTTTTTTTTTTAACAACCACCAGCTGTGCTGCATGGATAAGCCCCAGCAGAAGAAAACATGTCCATAGCTGTTACAGCTACTTTAAAAGGCTGTTGCCAATACCTCGCTTTTCCACTTTCTTCTCAGTGTTTTGGAACTTCAAAATAAAGTAATTTCTTTTCTAAATATCCCCTGAACTGCAAAATATACTCTTCAGGATTTCCTCCATAATTTTCTGTACAGAGGTAAGGTGAACAAACACAGGGCTACTCTAAATCAGAAACTTTTTCATTTGTATGAATGCGGAGTGTCCTTTTATTTGAAAGTCAAAGACTTTGGGGGTCTGAGTTCTTTTGCTAAACACATTTGCTTTCCTGGAAGGCAGTATGGAATTTCACATAGGCTTTGCTCAGGAGGCAGAATGATTGCACTGTAGACATTTAAGCTTTGTATATACTTTGGAAGATGGCAACCATCACATTTAAACACATTAATTTTCACTTCATTCCCTGATGTCAGCTCCCAAGAAGATTCTGACAAGGAGGCCAACGAGAACCAACCATAGTTTCTTTCCCAAGGAAGCTGAACACGTTACCAATACTGGCACCATCATCAGCATTGATTGCACTGACTGGTAGCACTGGGGTGAGACAAATCCGTATCGCAGCTGAGCAGGGACACAATTCACCTTGCGAAAAGCCATTTTAAGTCCTCTTTTGCAGGGCTGTTTGCAGTTTTGTTGCCTTGCAGTTGCATAACATGCCATGAGAATGGTACTACAAACTGTTCAGTGGATTATGGAAGCGCTTATGTGGTCCATGCAC
This sequence comes from Pachycephala philippinensis, assembly GCA_013397055.1. Classification (NCBI taxonomy): domain Eukaryota; kingdom Metazoa; phylum Chordata; class Aves; order Passeriformes; genus Pachycephala; species Pachycephala philippinensis. Next base: position 1,247,756 of record VWZT01015863.1, read on the forward strand.
CCCGACTTTGCTCCAAACTCTGTTGTCTTCCATTCAAGCATGCTGCCACTCAGGCCCCGCCTTTGCTCCTCAGAAAAGAGGAGCTTTACTCATCCTGTTTCATTTTGATGTGTAGACAGCTGATTCTTTGATCAAAGCTCATGTTTAAAAAACCCCTCTGTGAGTATAACTTGGAGCTATCCTAGTAGCATGGTAGATGCAGGGAATGTCCAAGGGACATGAAACCATAAAAGCTGGTTGTGCTTTAGCAAGACGCTATGCTATCAGTGGTATATTGTGCTTATTTGTGGTTGACTGCCTCATCAGTTTTCATTGGGGAACTGAAATGGAATTTGGGGGTGGATATGATATTAATTAGGAAGGAAACTGGCTGCAATATGCTTGGAGATAAAAATCTTTTCTGGTGGGAATCTGGTTTTGTACCCTGTCCAAATTGTTAAAGATGCCTTTTACTGCAAAAGATATTTTTATGCAGTACTGTTAGCTCTCACTGGAGAACAAGTGAATTAAACATGAAGATGATTGGATTAATGAGAAAAAAAAAATTAGAAAAAAGACTTTCTGGCTACAATAGATTCTTAAGAATTAAGCTTTTATTGGTGATGCCTGCTAATTACCCCATGCATAGCTCCCATACCTATGTAAGTAGTTAGGCAGTTCTCATCATCATGGCACTTTACATTATTCCTTTGGCCACTCTGAGAGGAGCATGAGAACATTATAAAACATTCACAAAGCCATGGATAGCTGCAACATCTGTCCTATAGCTCATAAGTGCTATTGAAGCACATCTTACACACCAGCAGTATATAACGGTGTGCAATTTTTAAAAGTTAGGTAAGAGTTTGAAGGAAAATTCTCATTAAGGCTTTGTGGCATTGATCAACCTCAGACACCAGAACAGAGCTTCTTCAGGCTTTTCAGGAGTTTATTTTCCTTCCCAATTGCAGAACACAGCTTCCTGCAACTAAACTGGCCCTGCATGGGGTTCCTTGCTTTGCTGGGCTCTAAGTGTAAATCAGGGCAACAGAACTACAGCAGCAAGGGTGGAAAACAGAAGTAAAAAATTTGAAGGATGCCCGCTGATTACAGTCAGATGTAAATCAATGAGAAACATCACAGGAAAGGAATCAGGGGAACCAGAGTGGAATGCTGTCTGGGAGAGGAAAAGACGGGTTAAAGGATGTGCTAGGAGACTGAAATTCAACAGAGGGCTTGTAAAACACAGGAAAGACTAGATTATAGGGAAGAAAAGCAGGGAGTACTGAAGGGTGTGAAAAGGCTGAGTGGAAACTGTAGTGAGCAACTCTAGCAATCAACGGGAAAGCTGAAAGCTGACAGCAATCCAGGAATTTTAATTCAAGGAGTGAAAGACTAGAGCCAGGCTGTCAACATGAAAACTGAAGTCTGGTCTCCCAAAGAAGGGAAATGAAGGAGGCGGGTAGGAATTCAGGACAAAGGAAGTTGAACTCACCAGAAGATAGAAAAGGGACAAGCAACTGGGTTTCTAAAGACCAGGAAGATAAAAAGGGAATAGAGATGAATTTGACAGGAGAAGGCAATAAGTGGGAGTCTGGCATCTCTGCAGCAGCTTTGGGAATCAGAAAAGAGGTGCCTTGAGCCAGGGCTCAGCAAGGCCCAGAAACACAAGAAGCAAGCAAGGAAGGAGGGGTCAAAAAAGCCTCTGTGGGAAAGCTGACAAAAATCAGGGAGATGGGTTAGAGTGGTCCTAACATCTGTGTGGCACCAGACAACTGTGAGAAAGAGACTGCAGCCCTGCCGAGGAGCTAATTTGGGACATACCACCATGATGTGAGTCCAGTTGCTTTGCGGGGAGTGTTGTGGAAAGAACAGTTTTGTATTTCTTTTACCAAACTGTATGCTCCTAAGGTCATCCAGGGTCTGAAAAACTGTGACTGTGACTTGTGCCTGCTGACTTGAGGAGAAAGAGGTGTCTTAAGTAGGAGTTTTTACCATTTATATTAAAACTATATTTTGTGCATGACACAAAATTTGGGAGGGAGAGAGCAAATGATCAAAAAGGGCAACAATTTCCCAGTACTGATGGAAGGTGTTGGGCTTTTTTGGAAGCTCAGAATCACAACTTTCCCGAAAGAGCTTCACAAACAGGAGCTATCTCTTACCCTGATGTGCTTGGCTGGAGAACTTGCTTTTAGCCACAGCATTAAAATTAGATGTCAGAAAACTCAAGGTCAAGCTTTTGTTTTTATCAAAGCTTTAAATTATTAAAAACTTTAAGGACACACTTTAGGAGGGATCCATGGTTGGAAAGCTACTGGAAAATATATAGCACATCTGCAAAGCAGCTCTACTCATTTATACGGAAGACCTCTTCTGCACCAGAGCAATTTCAGTCCACAAAATGCTCAAAGATGCAGTGCCACCTTTTGGACACATGGATGTCATGTTAGGTCAGGCATGAAGTTGAAGGAAGGGGAGAGAAATAGCAGATGACATTCAGACCCTGGCCAGAATTGGCTCTCTGAGAAATGATCAGTAACAAATGGAGAAGATAATTGGAGGCAGTACTCAGAAATGGCTATCTGCTTTTTCTTTAGGAAATGTAGGTCTTTATTTCCCAATTTATCTGGAAAGGCTTTTAAGGTCAGTGAAGTCCACAACTGTTAAAAAAAAAAGGCAAAAAAAAAAAAAAGGCAAGCAAAAAATAAATAAGAGAGAAAAAGCACACGTGGTTATACAGAACTGGAGTACGGGTGTTAATTCACAGTGCTGGGCCTCGCCTGCTGTAATGTCAGAGAAGCAGCACCAAATTCTCCAGGGACTGCAAATCTACAGTGCATGATCTTCACGATTTAGAGAAGAACATTCAAACAAATATGTATGCCATCATCTAGATCCGAGGGGACCGCTGCTGTGGTCTTGGAGATTTAAGGGCTGACAGCACAGAATCTGTATGTAGTTCTTGTCTAGCAAAGGAATACTTTAAATGATATATCACTCATCTTCAGTGAGCTGTAAAGCCTATGTATTACCTGCACTGGCCAAAGCATCAACAAATAAGAAGGAAGATAACCATACAGAACGGTGAACTGATTAGTCTGGAAATCACATATCCACCCAGTGGTACCCTCCTGCTCTGCTGTACATCCTTTAGGTAATCTCTGTAGGTTAACTATTTCCTTGAAAACACTAAAAGGATATCGTGAAAATAAAGTGGAAGTATCATGAAAAAAAAACCCTAGTCTCTGCATCTTTCGGCAGTGTGAATCTTTTGGATTCTGGTACCCAGGCCAAATCTGATGATGAGGTCTTATATAAATGAAGGTCTTTCCTTCATTTCTTCTCCCTGTACCATAACAGCAACAGTGGGCATTGCTCAGTAGCCTGTCACACAATGATATCCATGTGTAGAACAGTCATTAGGGTATCCTAGTATTTTCCTGGAAATGCTGTAATAAGGACTTGCAATCTGAAGGAGGTCAATATTCTGCTACAGACATCTGCTATTGTCATGTCTAATATCCAACAAGGAGATGGCAGGCTAAAATTACCGTAACATCTTTAAGATTTCTCTGTTTTGTCACTGCTACCACCTTCAGCCTCCACCTTATCTCCTAGGGACCAGACCCAGAGTTCAGGGAGCTGGGGACCCTTCTCATTTTGTGTGAAATTACTGGCAGGTATCTTGGTGGTCCTGAGACCCATCACGTATTTAATCTGACTCTCTCCTGTGTGCCAACACAAGGATTGTTATTAGACTCCTCTGACTGCCTCCTTTTCTTCTCACCAGCTTGGCTGATTGCAGTGGCAGATAGTTTTCTCCAGAAGGGTAAGTTACAGAATGTGTATGCATTGATTTCTTGTAGGTAAGAGGTGTTTTCAAGAGTGACACAAAGTCCTTGTTCCCAGTGGCATATCTGTGCTAAGGCAGCTTTCCTCTCTCCAGTGTTTCACTTGTCTTTGACAACAGGTATTATAAAGCATCCGGTCTCTATGTCCCAGCCTATTCCAATAATGCTGTGGATTGAGTATGATTTAATCTACAACTAAAACAAAAATATAATGAAGAAAATGTGTTTCGACTGACAGACACTCTTTTAGTTCAATCCCAAATGAGATATTTTTGTTTAGTTTTGTGCATTTCCCTCGAGCTTTAAAAAATAATATATAGCTAAAGTTAGTCTTGAAATACCATTAGAAGAATACTACCGATATTATATAAAGCATACTACATACTTCCAAATGTTGAAATATTTTGATTGTTCCAGTATTAAAAAATAATATATTAGAATTTCATTACACACGCACACACACAAAGTCTATTTGTTTTCATCTGTAAATATTTGTGCATTTTGTCAAAAATTCAAATATTGTCAGTGCAAATCATGTTTTTCCTTATAATAATGATTAATGATATATTTTCCTTATAATAACGAATAAATGATGCAAATGACAAAATACATCTCATTCTAATCACATCTTCTATTTCAGGTATGCATTATAAATAAAATTGTGTTTGCTTTCAATTAAAAACAGACTAATACGTAAAAGAAAACATGAAATAAATAAGGGCAGACCTCTCACAGAAAATTATACTAGAAGCATATATTATGCTCAGATTTCCCTCAAATGCTTCTACTTCACCTTTTGTGCCGTGGGGGCACGTACCAGCAAATGGCAAATCACTGCTTATGTTTTGTATGCTCTGTACTTGCCTGTTCTTGTGCTGTTTTGCACTTCTGTTGGCTTTTTGAAAATCCATCTTGTGTTGAGTGTCTGACAGTATGACAAGACAGCTAAACCAAAAGAAAAGCGATAGAGTGTAAGTCTGCACACACCCAGCAGCTGCCGTGTCCACGATTCTGCAAGCAGAAAAGAGCTGACTGGGGAATGCAAAGCTAAGGGCCTGACTCCAGCTCCTCTCTTGCACCAGCAGGCACCACAAAATTCAGATGCAGTAGGACGGAATGTCAAGTCATTGTCTGTCTTGTCACGGGCAACTTAAACCTGTTAACGGGAGCAAGGCTTCCTTAACACTTTCCCCAGATAATCAAGTTTGGTAGAATTTAAAATGCTTTAAAAGAAGGACATGAGTTTTTAAAGAGGTGGACCAGCAATCTCCTCAGCTTTGGGGAAAAAATGCCCAAATCTCATTCATAAAGCAGTCTCTAATACATAAGATGCAGGAAATTAGGAGTTATCCCTATTAAAAATACAGAGTAAAGTAGCTGCCATGCATAAGAATAAGGTGATGGGTTAAACCTGAGGTCATGCTGCAATTATTTTTCCTGAGGTACTAAGCATCTCCAAATCATCATCCAATATTCATGCCAATATGCTGCAATTAGAGACATGACTAAGTAGCAATACACAGACAGTACTGAGGGAGGAAAATTGCAGACACTTCTGCAGAAAACTTCACAAGTGCAACAAGAAGATCTTCTCATGAGTGCATCAATTTCAATTAAGATACAAAGTTAAATTTTCAAGTACACAGGCAGATGTTGTTTTCTCTTGACAGGACTGATGTTGTTAAAGCAAAACAAACTTTCTCCAGGATGAACATAGCTGAAATGAACAGCTTTTGAGGTAATAGATTGTCCTACATCTTAGAAGGTGAGCCAGTATAATTGCTTTTAAAATATCACTCTGTAGTTACTCTATTACCTACATTCTCTATAGCTACACATGAAACTGTGTTTGTCTTTCTCTGATGATTGAAATACTGTGCTTTTCTATGGTTATTGGTGAGTCACAAATCAACCTGTTATGAGTCTGTTATCTCACCTGAATGCCATCAGAAATCCAATGATGCACCCACAGCTGGCATGACATAAAGTGACAGTGCATGCTAAGTCTGTAGAGTGCAGGTGACCCACCCCCACTTCCCATGGAGATTTTCAGTATTTCAGTGTGAGTGGCCTTGTAGAAAAGAGTTGGTTGTTCTAAGAAGCACTTAATCTTGGTGTAAAAAGGTGAAATTTCACACACTTTGAGGGATTTGCGCCCAATTACATTATAGCTGAACCAAAGTTATTTTCTGAATTCAAGTCTGGTAGGATATTTTCTTTGTTTACTGGTCTGGGTTTTATATTGATTCAGCAACACAACATATTTTGCAGATTCTGTCCGCTGTGTCCTGGAGATAATAACACTCTGAAATATTACTGGAAGGTTGTGGTAAAACTCCTGGACCAATCTTCCTGCCTTGCCCATAGCAGTTTATGTTGTTGTTTGGATCTGCTGGGATGCATGGCTTGAGCAGAAACCACAGGTCAGTGGACACAGGAAGAGGTACCTAGGAACAGAGCCCTCATACTTTTACTTGCACAGCTCCTACAATATTGTTGTGCTTGTGGAAATACCCTGCATGTGGATGTTTTGAGGCTTGTTTACACGAGGAACAGTCAGCAGAGAGCAACTGGTGCAGCTGGGCCAGTTATAGCTGGCTTTGGAGAGAGGCAGAAGGCAGATGTTCTGCTGATGGGGTGCTTAGTGCAACCTGTGTGTGTCCTTCCCTGTTCCTAATTGTCAGCACTGGAGCATCCATATTGATAGTCTGCTGCCAACTGTTCCTAAGAAAATCCATGAGAGTTGCCTTACATATTGATACCTGCTCTGTATGTGCAACTGTGGCACTGAAGTAACAAAAGAGAGTGAACAAAATGTATGTGGGCCTGGAGCCCTGTTATGCAAATGTGCTTTCTAGAAGTACAGATTAGCTTATATCTTATTCATCAGCAGAAAGTTAAACACAAGATGGAGGGAGGATCTCCTCATCCAAATCTTCATCTGATTTTGCAGTCTTTCTAGAGACTTTTTCAGGTGAAAAAATGCTCAAAAATAAAAATTCATGTGATATCAGGCAGCATTTATGATGCAAAAGAGACTGTATTTTGACAATACCAATATTTTCTATAATTGGTAAGACCTCAAAAGTACGTACTTGACTGAACTCTTGAGTGGCAAGTATTTTACTTGTAGTAAACAAGATCATCAGAGAGGCATTCACAGGATGAGACCAAATCAGTGAGTGAGCAGCAGATGGGGCTTGAGATTCAGAAATGAAGAGCACGGGCGACTTCATCTCCTAAATCTATTATTGATTAAACCATGAGCAGTCAAGACTCTCATTTCACTCACGTTTAGTGCAGTGGCTCTTGGCTGCCAAGCTTAGGGAGTGAGCAACCTAGCAGGAATTAGAAAAGAGCTGGATAACAAAGCATATGCAGATAAAGTGCAACCGTACCATTGTTATTAATATTAACTCATGCAGTGCTAAGGCCGTTTGCACAGATGCTAAAGTCAGAGAAGAAAAAAATCTATGGCAGTACTGGTGCCAGCACATGTACACAAGTGTCACAAATTCCTTGTGAGTAACTGATCTCTTGAGTACCACTATCTGCAACATCTCCTTTCACTCCTTCCTGCTGCAACTCCTGCTTTCTCATCCCCGTAGTGGCTGATGCACATCTACAGAGGTACAGGCAGCTCTGCCTCATCAGAAAGTGATGCTTTGATTTTCTTTTTCTCCCGCAGTACCTAGTCCAAAGCAACAGCCTTTCTTTCCTATCATGTTGGCTTCTATTTTTCTTTGACACAGTTGGTTTTTTGGGGGACTCTAAGTTTTGTCTCCAAACTCTTTTTTTTTTCATTACAGGGTTCTTTCTTTCTTCCAGCTTCTCTTTTAACGAAATCTGGACACTTTTCTTGGGATCTTAACCCAAGTGGGTGTTTTTTTAAGGTTTTCTTGGGATCCTAACCCAGGAACAGTGTAATGACTGCTTGGTTCGATAAGGCAGCATGCCTAAGCTGTTAGAGTTATTGCTCAGTCTTTCCTACTTCCTATTCTACCATGTGAACAGGGAAATTTGACCCAACAAAGCCACTGAATATCCAAAGACAGTGCATAGGATTGAATTCTTATTGTTCTGTGTTCCTTCTTCCTGCGTGATAAGGTTCCTGCTGACTTTGAGTGATTTCCCTAATGGCAGTCAGTAGCACCAGTAGGCTTTTGAATTGCAAAATTCCACATCATGCTCATCCTGAAAATTTGCTGTCCTCTTACTTGCATATTGTGGATTGAATCTGAACTCTTCAGAGACAGCCCTTCTGCTCTGCTCCTTGCTCCTCTACCTAACAGCAAGCGTAGAGCAGGCCTTGGGAAAGGTCTTGAACTGTGACAGCCTCTGCCCCATTCTTCAAAAAAAAAAAAAAAAAAAAAAAGAGGCCTGGCTTCATCTAAGCATTTATTCAAATGGATAAGATTCTCCTCAACCTTGTCTTCTCCAGAGGACTAACAGTCCCAGCTCCCTCAGCCTCTCCTTGTCTCAAAATGCTCCAGCTGCTTAACCATCTTCATAGCCTCTTCATGGAGTCCCTCCAGCATATCCATGTCTCTCTTCTACTGAGGAGCTCAGCCCTGGACACAGTTTTCCAGGTGTGGCCTCAGCAGGGCTGAGCAGAGGTCACCTCCCTTGACCTTCTGGCAATGCTTTTGCTCATGCAGGGAGGTTGCTGGCTTTCTTTGCTGTGAGGACACATTACAGCTCATAGATGGCTTATTGTCCACCAAGACCCTGAAGTCCTTGTCTGCAGAGCTGCTTTCCAGTCAGTTGGTCACCAGTGTGTACTGGTGCCTGGGATTATTTCTTATTGTTCAATTGCCTTGACATTTTCCCTTGTCGAACTCCATGAGGTTCCTGTCAGCCCATTTCTCCAGCCTATCGAGGCTCCTCTGGACAGAAGCATGAACCTCTGGTGTATCAGCCACTTCTCCCAGTTTTGTAGCATCTGTGAACTTGCTGAGGGCGCACTCTCTCCCATCATCTGGTCCTTAATGAAGACACTGAGCAGTACTTGGCTCTGTATCAATCCCTTGGACACACCGCTAGTGACTGGCCTCCAGCAGGGCTGTATGCTACTGGTCACAGCCCTCTGGGTCTGTCCACACCACCCACTTGCCTACATACACTTTGTCAGCTATGTCTATTTTAAGCCCAAGTGGTAAATACTGCAGTTTCCAGATGGAAGGTCCTATCTCGAGCTGGAAAGCCACAGGCTGTGCATATTGCATGGGGAAGCTGATGCAATCAACCACCAGAGTGCTTTTGATTCTGTGATAAATAAGACAGTGAAGGCCCTTTTCAGCTTCCAACAGCGCTTAATCCAAACAGAGCATGACCTGATCTACCTGCAAACTGTTGTCATCATATTCTGCTCTCTGTTTTGCCTCAAGGGATGGTTACATCTAGCTCCCTGCTACACACACTTGGCCACGTTGATTCTGCTCCACTTCTTAAGAGGTCAGGTCTTTAGGCAAGCAGTAATAATTGCCAGTGGTGTCCAGAGATTTATAGGTTTGTTCTATATCCTGTAGGCTTTAATCCTTTGCACTTGTTCAGAAACCCCTGGGATGGCTAGATGAGCTGGTTTGTTTTTTGCATTGGGCTCTTTTTTCCCTCCCATCTAAATTTATTAACATGATTTTCAATTATTTTTAGAACCCTGATAGTAATTTATTTTTAATTATCTACACTATGTAGCTGTAACTTGCTAAATAATCAGGTCAGTTTAAGGTCTCTCTCTGAAAACTAGTATTACAGTCATGGAAAGGCTCTCAATCTAGTTCTATTATTGCTATTAATTCTAATTAAAATAATACTTAGTACTTATCTAGCAGTTTTATGTCTGGAGTATTTTGTAAACATTTACTGATTCATTTTCACATCATTATTGCAAGATAGGCAGGAAATAACAGTAAAAAAATCTGTAGCACAGAGTGAAAAGAAGAAAATCACTTGTCTACAATAAAAGGAGTTCATGAGTGTGTATTACCCATAGACTAATTTTCCTGGAAATCTGTATAGTTCCCTGCACATGCATGTGGACCCACTGTACAGCAGCAGAAACCACGTATCCTTGGCAGCACATAAGCTAATGCACACTCTGTTTTCTCTCAGCAGGGAATAGAGAGCAGAGAAGTTCACATCATCAGGTTCAGCTTGAAAAGAAGAAATTTAACCAACCTAGCATCAGGATTTAGAGAGACAATAGGTCTCCCCATCTTGATTCAGGGCCATAAAAAGAATTGGATTCCTCAGCATATGGTTAAGCACCAAGGGAAAAGGACTAAATATACAAGATTGGATTGAAAGGAAGAGAATAGATCTGAAATTCAAATTAGGGAAGCAATGCTAAGTCCTTGGCCCTGTTACCAGATTTGACATTGACAGAGATTAGTCTTGGCACCATCAGTAATGAGAGAGTTGGGGTGCTTTTTAAGCTAAATTTGCTGCCAATATCTAAAAGATTTGCCATCCATGGATGAGCACATTGTGTCAGAAGGCCAAGAGCTATTAATACAGTCACCACATAATGAGTGGGGAAGACCAAAGGAGCAGCTTGTGTAAGATTAAAGGCAGTTCCAAGTCAACACCATTTCTGCAGTGTTACAGTTCTGTGGATCAGCTACAGCTGAAGTCTGGAACTCCACTGCAAAACATCAGTGATGCAAAACCACTGATCAGCACATTTGCCAAAAGACGCCCAGGAGGCACATGCAAATTATTTCCTCAGGAAAAAAAATAAAAAAGAGATTGATGGCTTTGCTCCTTGGGAAAGAATGATGCCAGTATGACAGTTCCAGGCATGAGATGGATGTACAGTCTGGTCACCAGCCACCAGAAAAGATGATGAAGAAGCCATTGCCAAATGCTTTGAAGAGCTGTGCCATGAGTGTGCCACAGGCTGAAGGCTTCCCAGGGCTTCTGCCATAAATGGGAAAAAGTTCCTCAAAGTGTATGTTGCTTGCAAATGGCTCCCAATGGCAGGACCCATGCAGTCAGATGAAGCATAAAGCAGCATGAAGGCAGAGAAACCATTCTTGTCCAGGACTGGCCAGTTTTCAAAGGTGTAATGACAGGAGACATTACTGCCATGTAAAGGATAGGCTGGGTATGTGCAAGAAAGGATGTTGTTTAGTGCAGTTATTCCTGCTGTCCTGAGATAGACTGGTACTGAAACAAAACAGAAGTATATGGCACAAATAACTGGTTGTGAATGGGCAGGAAATGGTGAAAGGGGTATACAGACAACAGAAAGGAATGTTGGAAGCACAGTGCAGTCTCAACATATTATCTCCACTCACACCCCAAATGAGAAAGACTTGTTTAGTTTTACAGACTACTGGGAGCATATTTAGATAGGACCTATGACAAGAAAGGAGCAATTTTAAAGTTTTGAATTGGAAAACTTTAAAAACAAAGTGATGGCTAAAGCCCTGAAGAGTCCAGTTCAGTGCCTTCTACCCTGGTGGGCAATTGCAGGGAGACCCTGGCTTGAACACAGTGTAGGTTCCTACCCTGTGTCATCAGAAAACCTAGAAACCTCAGAAAATATCAGCTCAGCACATTATTTTTCTGTTTTCCTTTCATAAGGAGCTGTGCATAGTTGTGAATTTCCTATCGCTAGCTGTGGATGCCCCAACACTCCAGGTGTTAATGGCCAGGTTGGATGGGGCTTTGAGCAGCCTGATCTATTGAAAGATGTCCCTGCACATGGCAGGGGTTTGGATCTAGATGACCTTTAAGGTCCCTTCCAACCTTAACCATTCTATGATACCTGCTTCACCCTGAATGAGTAGTTCAGGAGTCTGGCATTTGCAGGAAAGAAAACTCGTTTCACAAGCAGAATGTTATTATGGCAAGGAGCAAAGTCACTGGAACCTTTAATAAGAATCTATGGCAGTCACAGCAAGGTAAACAATATAGGAGGTTAGCCTACATGAATTGCTGGGTTAGTGCCCATGGAAACAAAAATCTGCTGGAGCACAATGTACACTATTCAAAGCACTGAGTCATCTTTCACTCAAGATATCTCCACGTTGTGTGCAGTGTGGATGAAAAGGTTGTCTCCATCCTGTCCCCAGTGCTCTGCTGTCAGATTTCCTTCAGTTTTGTAGGTCAGGAGCTGCACTGGCTTGCAATAGGCCCTGCTAAGGTCTTCTGTCCTAAGTCTTCACGGCTAGTAGTACACCATGACCCAGGGGCAACGTTTCCTACATTTATTGTACATGGATGTAGCCAACACCCTTCCTACTTCTCATGGGTTATACAGACTCCTGCTCTCCTTCCAATTCAGTAAATTCACTGCCAGCCTGGTAAAGGAAATTACTTGATGGTTTATTGAATAATTGAAGATTTAAGGTTAATGCTTTGATCCCATGGGAAGACTTCAGCCACTGCCTCAGTTCATGTGCTTCACACAAACCAGTCTGTGCATGGGTCTCTTCACAGCCAAGTACATGTCGGGGTTCCTCAGCCTCCATGTGCGGCACATGGCCTCGCTGGGGGCACTGGAGAAATGACTGCTGTTCAGTTCGTTCCGGTTAACTTGTAACACTCAGAAGATGATCATTAAATATCTGTTTTTAAGGAGCGATGGGTGGAGTTTTTCAGGGTTATACCTTACAGACTGGGGCACATGCTGCAGGCTCTCCTATCGAGGGAACTCTGCTGGAGAGGGTCACAGGCCACTGTGTGCCTGCTGAAATCAGCTGCACACTGTCCCTAGGACACATGAAAGCAACGATGGAGAAACCATAGCATGACAAATTTCCACCATTTTCCAGTCAGTGAAAAACACACTCCCCTTGCTCAGAAAAAATTGAGAAAGAAACTGGCAGCGGCCATCTCTTGGGGTTAATGATCGAACTTGATGATCATCGAGGTAATTTCCAACCCTAACGATTCTGTAAGAAGACAATTGATGCCAAAAAGGGTAGTGACATCCCTGAGGAATGTGGCCATGGATGATCAATGCTGAGGCAGGGAAACCCCCCGAGGGACTGCAGCTGAAAGCAACCCATACCAGGACAAGAACAGCTAGAGGGACTGGCTGTAGGTGACAATGTGGTGGGGAAGAGGGGAGAGAGATGTTTCTGTACAGTTAAAAAATCTGGTATTTCTCTTTTTTCATTAATACCCAGAGAAGTTAGTGGATGTTTGTGTTGAGTGGCAAGAATTTGACTAAAGTAAGATTCCCCAACCTAAGGCTTTTCTGTCCCTGGTAAATGCCCTACTGCATCTCACTCTAGGGTTGTCAGTGGTATCCAAAGTAAAACAGAGATGATAATAGCAAGGATAATGAGAACACTGAAACAGATTCTGGGTTCAGAATAATCAAGACAGAGTGAAGGACACATGGTAGGACAAACACTATCCTATCCCTTAAATTTCAATAAACTATATATATATACATATATATAGATAGATAGATAGATATATTTATGTGTGTATATTCAAACACATGGGTGTATTTGAAAATATTTTATATACATATATTAATTTCTATTATACATTAGCATAGTTCGTTATATATTAGCATTTTTATACATAAATTTTATTTACAAATTTGAGACAGTGCACATAAAAATAATCTAGTCCATATGTACTATACATATATAGTAGATACAATATAACCTACCATAAACAATCAAAAGATTAAGCCATATACTTTATGGCCTAATATACTGCTGCTCAGCCATCCAGTCTGTATCTCTGACAGACAATAACTTTCTACATTAAAATTCAGATTATTTTTAAGTCTATATTAACAAAAAATTGAGAAACTACTGAAATTTGACAGGAGATTATGGCTTGTTTCTTTTTCAAAAAATCAAAATTTTTATTAAATATGTTTTCTATATACATATGTGTGTTCTAAAAAAAAAAGAAAAGGTGCTTTAAAATTGTTTTTACGACCATCAGGGGGATAAAAAAGTCCTTCCCTGTTTCTATCCGCAGGTTTTGCTCTTCAGTGGTCACCATTTCTACTGATGCCTTGGCTTGGGAACCATGGGATAGCTCCTGGCCAGTCCTGTCCAGAACCTGTTGCTGAGAAGCGATGGAGCCCTGGGGACTACAGGAGCCTTTGGGCTGGCCCCATGCAGGAGACAGCAATGGACCAGCAGTACAACGAGCCCATTATGTGAGAAAATTTTATACTTAAGACAAAATGATTGAAGTGTCTGCTAACAATACAGATGAGGACATTTTGCCTTGCTATGTAGTGCAGTGCCATTTTTTCTTTACAATATTTCTGTTCACCTTTCACGACCTAACGTAACGTAATTCCTTAATCATGACAGTTTGACACCATATCTAAATTTATGGCTAAGTGTACCTTTCATTGAAGTCAACCCCCTGCTGCCATCCCAGTGGCCATGAAAAGAAAATGTTCTCTTTCACTGCAGAAAAAAGCAAAGGTGTCTGCAAAAGAATAAATGATCCACTTATCAAACTGCATTTTAAATCTGTACTTTTAATGTGATGAGGTATTTAAAGTGACTTATTTTCCTTTTACTTTCTCTTGCTAATTGGTTGTTCAGGTACCAAAATGGAAAAAAGGAAAATTAAGTAAAAGAAAGCAGAAGTGCTGATCGGAGAATAGATTTGATTTCTCACAGCACGGTTGTGCTGTGGTTAGTTATCCGCCTGCTCAAAGGCATGCAAAGACTATTCAAATACAGCCTGGCTGAGGGGAACCTTTCAGACCTGTTTATAAGCAATACGAGTACATCCACACTGCTGCCCATTTGGTGCTGGGTGAAAGTGTATGATAGTCAGACAGACTTAAAAGGAATGGCTGGAGAGATAAAGTAGGAAGCTGTCATCTGTGTAGTAAAAATGGAGTCACATTCAAGCTGTTTACAGCAACATTGGCTGAGGGTTTGGTCTTCCTTTTAATGCTGTTTTTTTACTGAAATGTTACAGTGAAAAAAGCCGTGAAGAGCTAGGGCAGCTCTATGTGACATCTCATTTTACTTCTGGATACCAAGAGAGATGAATGTATGTGGGCCCCCAGCACTCTAATTTCTATTGCCATTCCTCCAAAATTGAAATATCATGTACAGCAACTTATTCTTTATGGCTTAATTTCCGTCTGCCCAAGCAGCCAATCAGAAACATAAATGGACAAAACCAATTCTACAATAAAACTGTATGTGTATTATATCACAGCCATATTATTCTGAATTTTTGCTAGTTTTGCCTAAGGATCAATGGATAACTGAAACACGACAGGAAATATTTTGTTTGTTTGCTTCTTAAGGAAAAACAGAACCACCCAATTGATAAGAAAAATCAGTATGTGCTGTTCTGTGAATGCATTCTAGCGTGGCAATTAAGTATTGAGTAAATAATAAACATCTCAAAGCAAACCTTTTACAGCCCAAATAACAGAAGTGAGTTGCAAAATGTTCTTTTATAATAGGAAAAAGTGCTTCATTATCACTGGAAGCAACATGAAATAACCAATGTCACAATTCAATTCCTGGTGCTTTCTCAGCAGTCCAGTGGAATACTGGATATTATTTGGAAGGAAGGAATTCCTTTGTTTGAGAGTGTGGAAACCAGCATTTTCAAGACATCTCAAATTGTGATGCTGTACTAACCCAGGAAAACAGAAAACATTCTCTGCATCCTTCAACGGTGGCAGTGTTTGTCCTCTTTTTAATCAAAGGGCCTTGAGAGCTACTTTGCTTCATAAAGGTATCCAGCAAATGATTACTTTCCGTAATCACAGAACAAAAGACATTGATTGCCCAGCTGGCAGAGTAGCTGCCCTTTAATTAGTCCAGCCTGCAAGGCGGATGGCCGTCCGTGACACTGTTTGCTGCCGGGGGAAGCGTTGCTCGTGCTGAAGTCAATGCTGCTAATGACATCTGCTGAGCCAGGTTTCATCTCTCAAGGACAGCTTGTTTTTTGCAAAGATGCACCAACCTCTCAGCCTGCCTTGGGACAAGATCTCACTTCAGTGAATCCTAAGTCTCACAAGCCAGAGATCCCAGCTCGTGGGAACATTACCCTTTGGGTTTCTGGAGCTTGTACCTCCATATGAATGCTTTCCTTGGGAAGATGCCTGCAGCACTTAGGTTTGCAGTTTGGCTATAGCCTGTTATGAGTGGACAGGGTCACAGACAAGACAGACTGTCTCCTGGGGACTTTATTTTCTGTTTTTATTGAGTACTTTGCTTTGGTAGTCAATTTCCATGGCATATTTTCCAGCACGTTAGTCGACAGTTTTGTTTGACCAGGAATGGCTTCCCCGGGTTGTGCTGTGTATCACTAATCAATAAGACAGACACAGAGACATAATGTGGAAATGAATTGATGCCTGTGAGGAGAGAAGAATGTGACTAATTACTGCTAAGCCACCTGCTGCCACAGCCGGATTGGAACATCCTCACTGTTCACTGCTAAGTTTAGCAGCCGACTGCTAGGTGTGAAGGCTTTCTGCCAGCAATGCAAATGCCCAGCACAAAAGGGTGCCTTCTCCACAGCATATGCCATGACTTGAGCTTTTGTAGATAAATTGGCCTCAAACTATCAGCCCAGGTGCTGCTAGCAGGATAGGAGGTGTACAGCTCACCCCATTTGCCCAGCTTTTAGGAAGGAGTTTTGAAAGCACTTTGAAACTGAAGCTGGAGACATGAGCACGACTGCAGTGCCAGCACTGACCTTGTTATATAGACATACCTGCAGTATGCTCTGTTGCAGGCAACTGTTTTTGAACAGTGTTTTACCTCTACAGGGTGTGAGATGCTTGACAAAGACTGCCACCATCACCACCTTTTCCAGATGGGAAAGCTGAAGCAGGGACACAGTAGCAACTAATTTTTTTCATCAAGAAAGAAGTGCTAGAGGCTGAAAACGGACCCAGGCCATTTGCAAAATCCCTCCTCCATGCACTTTTCCCTAGTATCTGTGCATGCTTTCTTCTTCAGTTCTTCTGGAAAGTAATTTGCTCTGCGAGAAAAGAAATGACAAATCTCACCTGAATAATTTTCAAAGCTAGTTATGTTGTTTACATCATCTCTAGACCTACGAAGTGCAGTGATCAGTGTGGCTACCCCAGGTACATTGCACTTCAGCTTTTGGCTGGTTTGTCCTAGGATGTAAGTGGTGCTCCTGCCTGTAGCAACTGTATTCATAATGCTTTGATATATTGCATTTTCTAGGGTCCTCATGGTCTTCAGACAAATTGGCCTTTCCTTCTCTGCTTGCTGAAAAATGAAGCTTTTAGTTCTTCTCCCAGGATCAACATGTGTCTGGGATTCCCTGAACGCACTGAATAAATCACACTGATTTCTCTAGTGTTTTTATGCACCTGTCTTTTTAATATGATTGCTATTCTGATGCATGGAAAAATCTGCCAGCTCAACATTAGTCTCACGGTTGTTGGTTGTTTTTTTTCTTTTAAATCAGCCTGGCTACATGTCAGTCTGGAGAGTACGCTGTTTGCCTGCCACTGTGAAATATTTAATTTGCTATCCTCCTTCTCCCCCTTCATCCATTTCCAAATGGACACACAGACAAATAGGCAGGAAGACCTTCACTTGCTAAAGTGGAAATATGCAGGTCTGTATGGGAAAACAGTGCAATATTTCATATTTCAAATACCTTACATTTTGGATTTCCTGTTTAAAATCCCTTTGAAGTTCATTTTAATTGGATTATACTTGGAAATTAATTATCAGCAGTTAGAGACAGCTTTACCTCCTTCGAGCCTTGCTCAGATGTTAATGAATTAAGGACAGTTTGTATCTAATTTGGATTAGGTGACTAAACAACTCAAGAATAGGACTGTGTTTCTATATATAGTGTCTCATTTTATCACTGCTGGGGGAAGTACCTGCTGGGGAATGGCTGAGGTTTAAGGACTTGTGCAGTGAGGATACTCATTTTGCAGTATTGAGTCATTAGGGTTTGCGCCGAGTGGGTTTTCTTGCCATGGTGCTGGAAACATTTGAGCTCTGTCTCTCCCTCAGCACACAGGCAGCTGCACCAAGTCACTTAGAGGAACAGCCAAAAAGCACAGACAGCAGGTACAGGGTAGATGGGCATATTATCGTGGTAAATACATTCAGCCATAATCAATGGTTCACTGCTGGTGGGTTAAACAACCCACCTCCTTGCCGAAGGATTTTATTTGACAGCAAGGTTATAGTGAAACACAGAAATCCAATATCCCTTCTATAAAATACAGATGGAGAAAAAAATTATGTGGACTGAAATTATGACTTCATATCACATTTAGTCTGTCCTTTGCTCGGATTGGTAGGCTGTGTTTCAAAGCCTTATAATTGATATTGCTCATAACACTAGGGGAAAAGAGAAAGAGGGCAGGCTATAAACTAAGAGATTGGAGCTGTAAGACAAGCATATTGTAAAGTGACAATAGGGAACAAGGAGGTTCAGGGATCACTAGATGGCAGTCAGCTCTCCAGCAAGGATAATCGAGAAAAGGAGACATGAGCTTGTGGGGACACAAAAGCAGCACGGAGGAAAGCGGCTGTAATGCCATAAAATTCTAGAAATTATGTCAAATTTTCTGTGCACCACGAATCCCAGGGCAGGCAATGCTCTCTCTCAAAAGTGGTCTCATTGTGTCAATAGATTTACTGACATGAGGAGAGCAGGTGGGATTGAGCTGTGCACACACAAAGCAAGAAGAGAAATGAATTCAATTTAAAACAAAAAAGCTTAGAAAGAAAATGACATTGCCAAGTCTTTCAGTCTTGTATTGGGATGTGAAAATGTGGGAGTTCAAACCCGAAGTAATTAATTATTAGATACAGATTGCCCACATTAATGTTACTTAGTTGCACAGCACCAGTGCAGGAATGCCATCTCTTTTAACAAGACTGAAAACAATAGAATATCTGACTGTCTTCAGAGCTTCTAAATTTTGTTTATTATTTCTATTCCACTGTACATGGTGCATATGCCGGTGCTAACTTCAGCAGAAAAGGAGAGGTACCCCCAGTCCTTAAACCAATATTCAGGAACACATTAAAATAACCTGAATTTGGGGTCACCTCAGTGTTTCCATTCCATGGTTATGTTAGAGAAAGGCAGAGATTTGGAAGATGAGAATCATAGATAGAACAGTAGCTATGGTTTAGTTCTCCTCTTTTCCAATTCATGTGAGAATCATGTCCACGTTAGCACTCATTCAGAAACATGGCAAACACGGCTTCGTACTCTGTACAGGAATAATTGCTAATTTTAAGGGAACCAGGACTGATTATGTGAGTTTCTATATACCAGCAAAGACCGTAGAATTACGCTGAATAACACGCTCTCACATCAGCATTGCACATTTGTGGTTGAACTAGGGCTACATTTTTTAACCTGCGGTGTCATAATTTCAAGTAGTTCAAAATGAGAACAGGAAACTGTTAACATTAGTCCTGTAATCTTTTTTTAACTGTTAAGTCAAACTTGCCTTCCTCGTGGGAATAGAAATGCATATTTTTAGAAAGTCATCTAGATTTGCTTAATGATTTGGAATGATGGAGAAGTAACTGATTTGTGTGGTCATTTGCTTCTTCAGCATTACTCCAACAGGCGTCACTCTGAGACAGTGATTTAGAGGCACAATGCCTAAAACCTTGGAGGAGGAGCACAGAGAGAAACCACTTCCTGAGAACACGTGTCCCCCTGGCGACCTTATCTTCGAAACAGGGTAAAACTTCTTAAAATTTGGTGTCTCTTTCTCATTTTTCCAGGCGGATATCCCTTTCTTGGCCCTGACAGTTAGCCTCCAGTGTGCTTTTATCCCACATACTTAACATTCAGTCCTTGGTTCCTTTCTACACTTAACTAGATGGCTCTTCTATACTTTCTCCTTGCCATATAGCTCATTGAATTTGAGTACATCTACAAGCTTCTCAACAAACACCAAAGATGGCACACCTTCAGCCTGTCATGCTGAAATGCAATTTCCAGGCTTCATATCTATTGTGTTTTTCTCTGAACTCTGACTTTTTTTTTTTACATCATTTTTTTTCAAAAACAGTGACAACAAGATTAGACCAGATAGCCATGACATTTTTCCCAGTGCTAGAGAAAGGGGAAGCTTCCTACACCTGTATGTAAGAAATGTTCCCACAAGCAGACAGCCCCACAGGAGTTGGGAGTAACTGCTAAGAGATAAAGATTTGTTGTTTATCTAATAAGATATTCAAGGTCTTCTCAAAGCCAGTGCTTTGCAGGACAATCATCTAGTCCATTTGGGCCATGTTCTTTATTTCTAGAGGGATGACTTTTTATTTGGTCTCATTTAAATGAACAATATGAGAACTTTCATCACACACACACAAAAATGCTGATTCAATAAATGCAGAGGCACATGATGGGGACACACATATTGCACATGATGAAACTTACACCTGAGACTTGCCTGACATATTGACTATATTCCCAGGCAAGCTGCCTTAAGAGTTCTCTTACCAAGGAGTCCACTGTGCATTTTAGGTAGACAAGACTTTCTTTTATTCACTCATGGATACAGGGAGCTCATTCATCATTGTAAGAAGAAAAAATTGTTCCCACTGTTTCTGAAATAAAATACTTTAGAAAGGTACTAGGGAAGGAAATGCTTTGGCTCATTTGGTTCATTGGGACTCTGCATGAACATTTCTTCAAAGTCTTGAAATTTTTAATGGAACCGAATTTTTTTGTGTGTCTGCATCAGTATGTCCATTCAGCTCAACATCGTACATTTGAAGCAAATGTCCTTGATGTGCCAGTCACCCCACTTGGACTCTTATTTCAGAATAGTCTTGGATCATGTTCTTCACTGACAAAGCTAAAGTATTGGAAGGACTCCTGTGGTGCTTCCAACATGCTCCAGTCACTAGTGGGCCTTAAATCTGCAGTTAGTCCATATTCAAACCACAGAAAATCAGGATAGTGTGGGTCTGGATTCATCAGCAACAACAGTCTTGCTCTAAAAATCTGATCCTATTGAACAAAATCCTTTACAATATGACATAGCTGGTGTACTCCAGCCAACCTAACAAAAGCACATCTTTTGAATGCACATAATTTCTCAAGCAACATCCTCACTAGCTTTATAATTAGTATTTATAATTACTTACTATATAAACGTTTTTCCATCAATTCTGTTACCAGCCCCAGGCAGGATTCTTATTTTTCACAAAGGCAGGTTCCCTGCAGTCTGATACGACCTTTACAGATATCAATTTAGAGTCATCATCTTGGGCTGTCTAAGAACAAAGCAGAGGACCCGACAGAACTCGGAGAATCTGCACTCCTAGATGTTGCTCACTGATTTCTGATGCAGTTTCATCATGCTCCACTGACACACAACCCACAGAGGAATGTGAAGGTCTCATTATTTTCAAGGGATCCAAATCAGCCTGCTTTCATTATCTAGCAATGGATATCTAAAGATGAGCTATTCCCAGGAGGTTCCTTCTGTAGCCAATGAAGAGAGATGGGCCTCAAAAATGCATTTTAAATGACATGCATTAGAAACTCATCTTAGGATAGGATTTGTCCCCCAACAGAGATACCTTTTTTTACTACACCAAAAGGAGCCAAAGGTAACTATGTTGGATCTATGTATTTTGGTTTTAGATGCAGTTGAATCCTATCTGCGACCTGCTTAGAAAGAGATGAAAAATAAAGATTTTGAAGAAGTAGAAAATTGAAATTTACATTTTCTAGTGAAGCTATTATAAATCTCAGCATAACAAAATAAAAATGCCCACAATTATGAAAATTTGCTCAAGTGAGAGGATGGGGCAGAGTTTGCTGTTACATGGAAGAATTTAACTGAGATAAAAGTATTGTCCACAGTCAGAATAACATGCATACAAAAAGCAATTATCAGTTAAGAGCTCCACTCTCCAGGCTTTTTGTTAAAAAATGTATCCATCTCTGCTGCTTAGAATCATCATCTTAACGTAAGTTTCACCTTGCTGGAGTCATGTTGTATCAGTGAGATCTTTTACATTTTTCCCTTTCGTGGTGAGGATAAGGCATTAGTCATTTGTTTCATGGTGGTATATCATCTGTTTCACACCTTAGAGTTCTTGCTTTTGCCTGCACTGCTGCTTTACTTCGCGATAGGGAAGTACCTCCATTCCCTTCCTTTTATTCATTTTTTTTCCATTATGGAGTAAAGAAATGTGGATAATTCATGTCAGCAGACTGGGATTTGTGGATGTCATCACAATTCATTAAAATTGCTAAGTCCTGTCACTTGCTCCCTATTATTCTGCAATACAGTGGGTATATGAATTGACACACTACCAAATTAGATGAGAACACTTAAGTTTTCTCCATAGAGAAACATCCCTCTGCTTTATTGTCCCAGCTTAGTGATACGCTTTCCATACTGTACTTAGGTATCAGTCCTTAGCAACCAGTGTAAATTCTAGGTCTCTCTCTTCCACGTTTTCCTTCTTCCTAGATTCTTTGACTTTTGTCCTCCTGTAAGCCATATAGAAATCAGAGGGGTTTGTAAAGCTGCCTATAGCATTTTAAAACAGTATCACTGCACTTAGCAAACAACTGCACTTCTGTTAGTTGGTGCTATGGATCACTAAAACAAGATGGATAAAGGCCTTGAGAAAAAAAGTGTATAGGCTTTCTGACCAACTACTTTTTAGTGCAATTGTTTTTACAAGACTTCTTCCAAAGATGGGCCTCAGAATGAAGTTTTATCTCCTGGGCATGTGGAAGAAAGACTTGTAATAGCACTGAACCATGCATCACACCTAAATCCTGCTCATACATCTTGCTATTAAAGGCTTGACTGGCACTTAATTTCCATCTCCGTCTAGCTGTTCCCCTTGGCTCCTTTCTCTTTCCTTTATTTCTTATGACTTTCAGTCCTTTGTTTCCTTTCAGAACTTCCTAAATTCAATATGTTTCTTCCTGATCTACTTCTCATGATATTATCAGGTTAGAAGTGCATTTTGTTCTTACAAGCATTTTCTTTAGACCATAGAACATAGGAATCTTATTTCATTATTTCAGGTGCTCTTACATTCTGATTACTGTAATTAAGCAAATGAGCTTTTATGTTTGGTTAAGAGTTTTTAAAAGTTATTTTTCATATCTCTTCTGGTATTGTTCCAAACTGGCAATTTATTCCAAGAAAAGTATGGTTTTGAGACAGGTTTCTTTGGCCATGCATCCAGTGACTCCCCTTCACAGTTTTAAGACAGAATTGCTCCTTGTGCCAGCTTAGGTGAAGTATTCTGTATTCTACATTCTGCTGCATTCTTGCATTTTTTGCAGAGTTCTACGACAAAGACATCTCATCCCTTTTCTTGTGTTGATGACCAAACTAGGAATTAGTACTAAAGGCTAATCCATGCCCAAAGAGTGAGTCAACAGTTTTTTTGTTGGTGGTGATGGTGATTTTGGTTGGTTTTTTTTAAAGAGCAGGGGGGAACATATGGTGCTCCCTGACTTGCTCAGTTCCCAGACATATGGATGCCTTGCAGCCACCCCGATGGCAGAGTGGGCTGGGGACAGCCTTAGTGCCAATGCCATAGGCACACTCGAGTGCACAGACTCCCCTCTGCCGTGGGGGGAGCCCTGTGGGGTACCCAGGTCACCACTTCCAACAAAAAGCTGTCTTGAGGTGCCCCTCAGAAGATCGCAGAGCAGTGTCCAAAAGATTAAATGTGTGGCATATTTGTCACTGTCATCTTTTGTAGATTGTTATTCCTAAGCTGAAAGGTTTTGGCAAGCTATGTGCTCAGTGTTAAACTCTGACTCTGAGTAACCAATAATGAACTATTTGCTGTCAGCAAAGGTCAATTTATAAGTGTAATAATAGTTATATGCTTACTATTAAATATTTCTAAATGGAACTTGCACATATGGAACAAAGTCAGTTTTGTGACATCTCTTAACTCTGGTCCAGTTTCATTAACTTTTATTTTCTTCACCTGTTTCCATTGTCATTACTGTCAGCCTTGGGGCAGGCATTTTTGAAACATTCATTTTAATTACAGCACAATAAGAATGAAGCCTCTTGTGATATTTATCAGCAGAATTCTCAAGAAATTTTTAATATATTGAAAATAAATTGTGTTTATAGCACACTGCTTTCCCAACCGTGGAAGACTTTAACTGTTCATATATCATACATTTACCACCTTTTCAACGTTTAAACAGAGCCTGGAATTTATACCCTTTGATGACTCACCAGTCCCTGCTGCTCAGATGTAATCCTCATTCAATAAGAAGTGGAAGTCCTGAGTGAACACAACTTATGCTGCAGTGCTGACTGGGGTGGCAGAGCTCAGCAAAGTGGGTTAATAAATTCCAGCATGATCTATTCCTAGCGACAGACATGGTCACTCCAGAACCAGCTGTATCCGATCGATACATACACAAGGCCAGATAACAGAGAGAGTGACACTGCTGGATGCTCAGTGCAGAAGCTCATTGCAGAAGTTTATGGTAGACTTTTACTGGCCCCTTAACGCTTGAGAAATGCAACCTTTGTTGAATGAATGATAAACCATTTGCTGGGAGCTTGGGGAAATGGAACAAATTATTTGTAGAACCTGCATGAGTAGGCTTTGGCACAGAGGACCACCCCTGACAGGCTAACTGTACCTTACTATAGTAGGAAAACACTTCATAGATCCATTAGCAAGGCAGTGTTCGCAGAAAAGACTAACTTCTCACTACTGGGAGCTATTAGCACGTAATACTCCTGGCCTTTTCCTCCGACATGTGGAAGGGTTGAACATAATAGCCAAATCCTTGGCCTCTCAGCTCTGCAGTCGATGTCTTTTTGCAATTAAACACATGGGCTGATTCTGCCATCATCTGTGAGCTTTAGCTGTAACTGAGATCAGGCCATGGCTTGGCATATCACTGACCCTCACGGGCACCATCAGTATCTCCTTTACTGTTTTGCATGACCCCACTGCTTTGGCACTCACGGTGCGTGCAGTTGATGCGTTTAGGAGGGGCGAGCAGGTGTGGTAGAAATAGGCTGTAACTTGCTGAAAGGATTCCCAGGATCAAGTCTGTTGCCAGCCCAGTCTGGCATAGGGGGTGTCTGTAAATCCCCACAACGTGCCTGGAGGCAGCTGTGTGGCTCCTCACATACGTGAGACTCAGCTGCTCAGTGTTACTTGCACTGAGATATGTAACTGGTGCAGCTTAAGAGACCCAATTTCAGCAAGGTTATACTGATTTAGCCTTCTTTATGATCTGACCATATGTATTTATTTAAAATGCTGTCAGATTCAACGTGTCTTACATGCCTGTGTGGCCTATACTGCCTTTAGGATGAAATAGTGTATCGAGCAACACAAACCTCAGTAATGGTACTGGGTATTTATGGGTGCTGGTGTCCCCTTCAAATGGATGCCTGGCAAACAGCAGCTGAGTGAAGCACGGTGGCTCAGGGATGCAAATGTTTTTCAGCAACCATAAAATCATAATGCTTCATCTTCTGAGGGCATGACCCTGCCTAGGTGTGTTCTAGTTGGGATGTGAATGAAAGCCCATCAGTGGCAGAGGTGCCTCTGCAGGGTGTAGAAAGGGAAGAAACAGGAAGATGCCAGTTAGCCATAGTCAGAACTTTCTCCTCACAATCCCGCTCCAGGGCTACGGAGTGGTGCCAACTCTAGCACAAATGTGGGATCACAGAATTCATTTAATGCATGTATATATATATGCATATATATATGAGGGGGTATCACTTTTCATATACTGTATTCCATTTTCCATTTCCCCACCCTCAGCCTTGCCTGCTTAAACACAGCCTTGTTGGGTCCAGGGCTCTCAGCAAACAGCCATGCACAGTGCTGTCTGCTCACACAACAGGTTTCTAATCTCAGATGGCCCTTAAGCTTAAACTGCTGAGAATATCAACATATGACTTCAGCTAATAGATATCAATTAGTGCCAAGGCCTCCATTTTTAACTCTGAACCCTTTATTTGCCTGAAAGACCAATTTGTGATAACAGACAGACTGAAGTGTGGAGTGCTGTAACCTACTGGAAAACCCTCGTGTTTATTGGAGAAAGCAATTTTTTTAGAAAGGCTCCACATATAGTTGCAACTATGGGAATATACTGCAAGTAAGTAACTTTTCTTAGCTGTTCTAGTTGGGATTCACATAATAAAAAAAAAATCAGGAACATAATATGCGGTGTTCATTTGTGTTCTCTTCATAGAAAGCAAAGACAGACAGACATTCTCAGAGGCTGATTCATCTTAGGTATCAAAGATCCCCTAACAGATGGCTCCACAGGTCTTCTCTCCAGCCAGTTCAGAAAACTGAATTCTTTCCTCTGTAAAAACACTCTTTGGAACAGAAAATAAACTTCTCTTTCAGGAACAATTTATGTTCACTTCTCCTCTCCACATGCAAACTACAAACCTGTATGTGGTCTACTTGTATCACCTCCATATCTGTGTTCCACATTCCTTTGCACTTTATTCTGTCTCACACCATTAGAAGACTGCTGTGAAGATTACTGCTACCTGTGTTAGAATTAAAATAGAGCCAGTAAAAGAGATATCCTGTATGAATCATAGATTTTGCAAAATGCTAACACAGTAGCATTTGATTTCAGTACTTGTTCATGAGCCCACAGACCCACTCTCAAGTCTTAAAGGTGTCCTTTTTGCAGGTCCATTTTGTGATAACCTGCAGGAGACCCAAGCGCTGGTCATCCTATTTGAAGTCAAAAGGAGCTGAAACTTGTAAGGCAGTAATCACATTGAATCTGTATATTAAATTATTTTATCTTTATGACTGAATTTCTTTCTTATCAGTTTAACCTATTTCAGTTAAAATAGTTTCTATTGCCTTCTGCTGGAGACAATTATCATTGTGCAAAGAGCAAGCAATGCATTTTCCCAGATTAAACAGAGAAAGCAGAACAAATCACTGCTTCAAACAGTCTTTTTTTTTTGAAGGAGAGCCAAGAGAGACATTGATTTAAAGAGTTAAGTAATTGGCACTTCGAGTTTTGATCTCATAGGAAAAAAAGTTCAAGAGAACAGAAAATTCATCAGAATTGATCCAGAGTGTACAGCAGAACTTCTGAAAAGACATGTAAAATAGAGGTTAATCAAAAAAAAAATTGAGCCTGTCAAACTAAACCATTTCTTGTCTCTGGAAGAAACGGGAAAAAAAAAAAAGTTTGGTTGGGGGTTTTTTTGTCGATTTGTTTTTGTGGTCTGGGGTTTTGGGTTTTTTTTCTGATTTTTTTTTTCTGTTTATTTGTTTTCCATTTTATTCAGGTTAAAAAGAAATTGAGCACACTGGATGAAATTTACCTAAAAAGCTTTCCTTGTGTATTACAGGTTTTACCTTTGCAAAGTTTGCACTTACCTTAACCTCCAGTAAAAGGTCCAGATTAGTTCATTGTAACAAGCGTCTTTGACTTATTTAAATGTGGTTGGATAAGGTATGTGAATAAAGACAAGCAGGCCAATTTCTAGGATTGAAGGCTCCAGTCTGCCGTGCTAGCAATTGCTGACCTTCAAGAATTGCTAAAACAGCACAACATCTGTTTACCAGGTTCTCCATGAAGATGGAAGAAGCATTTCAGCCGTGTAGATCAACAAACCAAATACAAATCAAGCATGCCAACAAGTTTTCTGAACCTTAAAAAAAAAAAAAAGGAAAAGGAAGAGAGGGAGGATCGGTAACAGTGGAGTGTCTCCACAAAAGCAAAGCAAGACTGAAATAGTATAGGGTAGTTTACATTTAGGAGGAAATTGTAGATTCTTAAGGTGAGAAATGCTTTTTTTTTCTAGGTTTTTATTGATCATATTCAATTGAGCTAACCAGCTAAGAAATTGGTTGTAAAGATTCGACCTGGCTGTTCTGCTCTTGGCTGCTGAGCCGTGGTATTACTCACACCTTTGAAGTTAGTTGGATGAGACCTTTGGTATCAGAGCTATGCCAAGATTGTGTTCGTTACTTTCTTCTTCTCATAACTTTATTTTTGCCTTTGTAATGTAAGACTTAACCTTTTCCTTGGGGGACTAAATATGGAAGGTGGCTACTAAAAGTTTATCTACTCTGAGGATGAATTTTACAATAATGAGATACCCTTCTCCTCCAGTGGCCACCAGTCACGTACCATGGCTTGTGAAAACACCCCACTCCAGGCTGAGACCAAAGGAACACCAGCACAGAAACTCTGCCACCCCCAGAGATTAGCTGCAACCCTGTGCCAGAGAGGAGGCAAAAATGCAAAAACCTCACTTACGGAAGTAACATACATATTTATTTCTGGGAAACGGACAGACTATTTCAGAAGGGAATAGGGAAATATATATTTTTTATTCCTTTAGTAAAGCAGTGAGTTACTAAATATCAACACAGCAGAAAAGTTGGACCACTGGCTGTAAATGTATCAACTGACTGAGCTCGTAAAAATGCTGTTTTCAAAGCAGGATACTGGATAAATCCTCTGAGATATGGTGACTGTCCAAAAGATTGAACAGAGAAGACAGGAAATAAATTTTTCAATGTTTCCAAAAGATAATGTGCTGAAAATCTAACTATAGATCTGTCAATTTAATGCTTACCCAGGGCAAAACCTTAGGAAGGCAAAAGAGGATATGCTCAATAAAGAATTAAGGGTGAACAGCATAATTAATACCAGACAACATGGTTTAATGAAAGATAAAACTTTAAATATGTAGAAGTCGCATTTATGGTGGGATTTCTAGTCTGACAAAATGTGCGTTTGTTAAAAGAGCAGAGTTATGCAAGGCCATATATCTTTCTCATTTAAAAATAAAGAACTACTCAAACTTCAAAGTCTAGATAAGAAAATTGAGAATTTGCTAGAGAGACTTTAAAAGAAAATAATAAATGGGAATCATCTTTCAAAAATAACATTTCTGTTAGGGTTTTCTTACCCAAATGTAGTTCAATGGAGTTCATGGATTGGGAGGGAAGGCAAGAGAAATTGGTTGTAAAGACTGTGGTTGGCACTAACTGAATGAGAGATAAAGATGGCTCCTAGAGAGAGGTCCAGGCAGCAGGAAAAGCTGGCTTGCCTTCTTTTAATTAAAGAGCTAAGTGCAAAGATCAAACAGGTAGGAGCAGGGAATGGGGGCTCAAAGTGAAATAAAAAAAATGAATTAATGTTCGCAAGAAATAATGCTCTTTTAAATGAGAGCAGATCAGAGAGAGTTTGGATGAAGTCCCTAGAATGGTTTGAAATTTGGAAAGTCTTTAATGAGAGGCTGAAGCAGCTCAGGTGAATTTTCTCATTTCAAGCTTGCATTTCTACCCAGTGACAGTCACAGTGAAAGCTCCCACCTCTACTAAGAGGCTTGTGTGTTTAAATAGAATTTTCCGTATTTTAACTTGTGCCCGTTGTCCTGTTGTTGGACACCTGAATTCATGTCCTTTACTCCCCGCCTTTCCAATATTTACTCACATGTATGAGATCACTCTGAGCCTTGCATTCTGCAGGCCAAGCAGTCCCAGCTCTCTCAGTCTCTTCTCACATCAAAGATGCTCCAGTCCCTTCACCACCTTCATGGCCCTTTGCTGGAGTCACTCCAGTGTGTCCATGTCTTTCTCGTACTGGGACACCTTCCATTAGACCAGGTTGCTCAGAGCTCCAAAGACTATGATGGGGATCAGAGTCATGGCATGGGCCACAGCAGTAACATCCAGCTCAAGGAACAGATAAAGCCATGTTGCCTTCTCATTTCACAGGCATTTCTATTCTTTTGCATGAAGCAGAAGAGTCAACGCAGCCTGGGCGCTAAGAACTGCTCTGAAGAACCTGGTGGTTAAAATGTTCTCCAAGACAGGAGACAGGGATTTGGATTTCTTGATGCAGAGGCGTGAACTGAACACGGATGAGTACCATAAAATGTAATCTATGGATTAACTCCCTTTCTAGTAGCTAATAATATTCTACTTTATAGTCTGAGTCGTGGGGCACATACCACAAAGAAGATACAGTTACACCAAATCCCATTGCATCAAAGGCTTTCTGTAAATCTGGGATATTTTTTAAAATAAAAGCTGAACAAAACCTGTAAATTGAATGAAGCAGTCCAAATATGCACATAAAGAAAAAGAAGAGTCTCAGGAGCAGAAATTTCTGTAATTTACCAAGTAAATGCTTAAGAAAATTCATTAACAGTTTTATAAAACTTGGTAGGCTTGTACTAGGAGTCAGGAAGATATTTTTTAACGTAGGGATAGGTAAACCATTGGAACAACTTTTGGGTACGTAACAGAGAATCAGTCTTGTAAGTCCTTAAATAAATATTACATTTCTTCATAGGAAAGTAGGTTCTGATTTAGGCAGACCATAAAATCTAAACATAGGGCTCTTGCTGTCAAGTTGTATTGGAATTCAGAATAGCTGATCATAATGGTTCAGTCAGTTTGTTAAAATGAATTTGACTCAGCAATGAAAAAGCAAGGGGGTTTCCTCTTGCAACTTCCAGACCTCTACAACTCCCTGCTGGAAGGTTTTTTCTGAAATAACATGGAGATCATCAGTGCAAATTATATTGTGACAACAATTTAAAACCAAAACGAACCAAAAACCCCAAACTTTCCATTTACTGTTATGCAGGAATAAAATCTGGTTTTATGCCACAGCATAAAGATAATTAGTTTCGTTGGTGTAAGTTGTAACTAGAGGAACTATTTGAGTTTGAAAACCTTACCAAAGGTTTACTCTAACAGATAGATAGAAAACATGCCCAACTTTCAGTTCCTAACTTTTGACAAATCTGAAGCCATTTTCCCAGTCTACCACCAGTTCATTTCATTAGAATGCCTTTAAAGAGATGTCATAACCTCCCTTTGCTCTCAAACTTACAGTTTGGGCAGGGTATGTGTGTATGGAGGTGATAATTCTGAGATTCTGGAAGCTTTCCAACAGGATAAGAACTGCTTTTTCCAGACATCCTGCTAACATCAATTTGTGGATGGATGTAACTTCTTATCATCTCCATTGCAGGGCATGGCTGTCAAAGACACTTCCTGGGCCACTGTTCATATAGATTTGTTTGTTCTGTTCGAAAGATACGGGAGGAAAAATTCAGATATTCCTCCATTAAAAGGGCTGGAATAGTTAATGTCTGAAATAGTTTGTAGACAGCATTTCAAATAAGAGATTGAAATGCTGGATAAGGGGAAACACTTTGAAGACTGTGATCAAGCTTCATCTTTGAAGACAGCCAAAGGAAAGCAGAAAAGCTTAATGGAAAAGGTTACTCAAGGTGACCTGCCATCACTGTTCCTGAATGTGGAAGTAGCAGGTTAATAAAAAGTTCTTTTTCTTTGGACACAGAAACATAGGCTCACAGTTAGACTGAATTTTAACTTGTTGGCAACAATGGTGCTCCCACCCAGCCTTTGGGTTCACTGCTTCAAAAAGACCACCTACTAGTGTTAGTCCCATTACAGTACAATACCAGCGTCTGACTACAGCAAAGACATTTCCTTTAAAAAACATATGTGTATGCGTGTATATATCAGCCACTCTCCAGATGTTTAGCCCCAGCCCTAATATCTACCAAAGGAGGCTGGGTGAAGGATTTCTTGGAGGGAGATGTAAATTTAATTTCCAAAGCCAAAGTCCAATGGCACAGCCAAATACCACTTGCAGTACCACTATGTAGGTCTGCAAAAGTCTTCCCAAGGAATTTTCCCAGGAAAAAAGGTTAAAAAGGTTAAACCAGAAAATATTGCCAAGATCTCCAGCATTTCCTATAAGCATCAGCTAGCTAGTAGTATGAGAGATTTGAGTCATTCTTTGAGCCAAGGACAACTACAGAGTGTCCCACGGGGGAAAGCAAACATTGCAACATCCATGGTTCAAAAAAAAAAAAAAAAAAAAACCTTCAGGTAACTCATTATGAGGTTTCCATATTGTAAGGGTGATGGAAAAATAACATGGTATGCCTGCATTCTGAACAAAACTGCTCAGGAAACCTTTAACTCGGCCTAAGACATACTTGTAAATGGCACAGATACTTTTTCTTCTCTGCGCCGTTTATGTAACGTGTACTGTGAACTCTTCTTTCACATTAGAAATATCTTGGTCATGTATCTGACTTCTAGAAAGCGTTAAAATGTTGTCATCTGTCTCAGAGACAGGGAGACACAAATTAAATTCCACTGGACTAGAGGGACAAAGAAAAGCAGAAAACTAAAGGTAATGTTGGAGTAGTGTTCCCCATTCCTGTAACAGAAGTTACCATGGTAAAACAGGCAGAGAAAAGACGGTACCTCATATCACAAAAGATGTGGAGAGCTCAAATACATTTTGGTGTTATTTCAAACTTTATTTCTTTCATGTGTTGTACTTTTCTAAGAACTTATTTAAAAGATACTGTCTACAATGCACATTTTTCTTCTTGAGTGTCTGCTGCTGAGTGTAACAGTAAAATAATTTCACAAAACTTCCACCAAAACAAAGAGAAAACAAACAAACAAAACCCCCTGCAACACTTCTCTTTCCCTTCCCAAAAGAAAACTCTCTACCTGCTTCTTTAGGTTGTCTCTGAAATGTTTTTTTCTGGGTACAGACCAGCAAGTAAACACAGATATTACTGCAGTTTCTGCAGTCACTGATGTCTTCTTTTCCTGAGATCATGAAGACTGGGATAATTACATTCTCCAAGAGGCAAAACAATTTATGAAAAAAAAATGACACATACTCTTATTAAAAATTAACTATGACTTTCATAATCAGCTGTTTCAAATATGTATGCATGAATAATGACAGCTAGAAACCAGTCTCTGCAGATTTCTCATGAAGTGGGCATGCAGCTGAAGTCAGGGTAAGAAAAAAATCACAATAAAGGAGCTGTTTCTTGAAGCTTTTATGAGGTCATTTCGCCTAGGCCAGATAAAAGTGAATATTTCTGCAGTACCCTGTAACAAGAGGGAGAAAACAGAATTAAAAATTATCTTTTATAGCAAAAACAAAATTCAAAGTCAATTTCTCAGGGATTAAGTCCACTGGAAAATAAAGTCTTCCTTTCTTCCAACAGGTTTTAGCTTTAATTATGTAAAGCCTTCACAAAGGGATTTCTATCTTTTTGTAAATTTAGTTCACAAAATGTCCTAATTATCTGCAGACATATTAATAACTCTTTGAACAATATATTAATGTAGCAGGCTGAAATTTGTTTTCAGAACAACAGTCAAACAAGGCTTAAAAAGTACATCCATCCATATTTCTTGTACAGTTCACATGTAAATACATTATTGGTATTGCAGATACTGTGAAAAACAACAAAGGATCCAATGCATTGAATTCCTTCAGCTGTCCACAGGTTATAAAACCTAACAGGACTGTGGACTGCAAAAAATAGCCATTCCTGCTCCTCCAGGGAATTGCCTTTATCTACATCTTGTCATTTCTTTAGTGAACTTGAGTAAATTTTTAATAACAGTTTTACTCCCCATAAAACTGAGAAGACAACTCATGGGAAGCTAACAATATTATTTAGATACTGTCTTCAGAATAAAGCCCTGCTGCAAAAATATTAAAATAACTGTTGGAGTAGTAAATGATGAAGAAAGTCACATAAGAATATCTAGATTTGTGGGAGAAGGGTTGGAAGCAAGAAGCTTTTGAAAGTTTGAGTATTTTAAATTCCTTTTTATAAAATGCCAGCTCTCAAAAAAAGAAAAAAAAAAAAAAAAGAGTTATGTCAAAGCCATCTCCTAAGGAATGAATAATCTTTGTAACTACCTGAACTTGCTTCAAAAGTCTCCAAGCCTAGAAGGAAAGGTTCTGCAGAAATCTTTATATCAGAACTGAGAATTAGAGTAGGGAACCCCTTTCAGAAAAGAACACAGGTGCAGTGAGCCTTACAGCAAGGACATTTGAAAACAGAGGGCCTGATTTCTATGTTTCAATAGCAGTGTTTTACTGACAGCCTCCACTGGTATGAATAGCCTCCCTTTTTGTTCATGAAAAATAGTCGGAAGAACACAGCCCACTGCAGTATCCTCTTCCACTTAAGATCACTGAAAGTTTACCAAGTCACCTCCTGCACATCCAGCCACATTCCTCAGCTGTTCAGGTTTATCCAGGAACAGTCTATGATGCAGAGAACGTGGCTGTGTTGAAGTTTTAGCCTAAATATCAAGGCACTCCCAGAAGATGCCTTCAATGCCGTCATCAATTCTTCTGACCTTCAATACATGTTCCGTGATTCTTTACAAAAAACATGTTTCAGATTAGGTATGTGCCATTGTGTGGCCCCAAACACAGAGTTGGAATGCATTTAAGATCCCTTCTCATACTGTTTCAAAATTAGTCTACATAAGTTGTCATAATGAAATGTCAAATCTAAAGGAAAATTAATACTGACCCTGGCCCTAAAAAGAACAAACAAATTCATTATTCTTACCTTTCTCCTCCTTCATTCCAAGTAGTTTGGCCCCTGGATAAAAGAAAAAAGCTGCATTAGTACAGTACAATGCACAATGTGCAGCACAATCACATATTTATGCAAGGAATTACAGTAATCTAGTTGTGTGGAGCTTTCTTGATTATTTGAAGCCCTTTTGAAACCCCACATAAAATAACAAGCAAACCCTTCTGCAAGATTCCAGTGCTAGAAAGAAACATCTTTGATTTGAACTCAATACGAATAGCAGGATATATTGACTCAAGAGATAAACGTATCTTGCTTTTGCTGGGAAAAAAATAAATCTAGAAGTGTTTCAAATATCTTCAGATACTTCAGTCCTTTTTTAACCTCATACAATTTGAAAAAGTAAGAAGTTTCTTCTGCTCCTGCCCAGATTGCCACTATTCTCCTTTAGGATGGGATTCTCAAAGGAAAGAATGATGGAGCTCAAAATCAAGGCAGGTGAAACACATCTGCATATGATGTTTAACAGACTTGCCAGAGGTAAATCATTAAACTGGGATATAACCTGCCTGGATCTACCCATCTGAGGTCCCTTTATTGATGCTGATACTTCTGCTAAGTAGTTTCTGTATTTTCTGACAGGAAAGACAAGCATGTTGCTCTCAATAAAAAGAAAAAACCCAACAAACAAGAAAACAACCAGTTTTAGGAAACAAATTAATAATCTTTTCAACTCAGACTGTACATAGACTAACCAAATGAAAGCTAAGTTAGCAAATCACATTATTCATTAAAACAAATGAAGCCATTGTGGATTGCATTCTGGAAACTTCTTATACAAATACTCTTTTTTCAATATTCCTATGTTAAGTAAAAGCTTTTTCTTTGTGCTGGGAAACCAGCATTTTTAGTGTAACTTGATCTTTCCGAAAGTTTATTAAAGAGTGATTGTTTACAGAAACATGTGGCATGCATGCTGGCCTTGTGACTTCAGGGGCCTTTGAGCTGTGGCTTTTTTTGCTGTGCAACTTCACGACTTGTTCCCTCTTCAACTGGTCACAAATAGCATAAATCAAGTGCTGCTCGAGACTCCAAAGAAACTTTCCCATGGGTCATGCTGCAAGAACTAAACAAAGTGCAAACCCACAAACCATGTTTATTTAAAATAGTTTTATCCGTAAATTATGTTTCCGCAAAACAAATTTATCCAGCATCTTACTGAGTTCCTGTTCTGCACATGGGAAAGGAAGAGAATGGGGTTTCCTGTCCCACTGCACCTGTGTATTCAGGGCACAGTTGCTTTCCACAGCAAATATCTAGAATTATGCATCCTCTGAAAGAGCAGAGTCAGCATCTGAGGGAGCATTTCTCATTCTTATGCATCACACTGGATGTAATGGAGACATGAAACAGGAAGATGCAATATGTCACCTTGCTTTCCAGGTTCTGGGTTTGCTATGGCTCTGAGAGTTTCAGCAAGACAACTAGTATTTCATTAAAGAAGAGCAGACCCATAAATTTCATATGTTCATGCTGTGACCTCTCCCCATTAACAGAATAAACAAAAGGGTACTTGACACTGCCCCATTTTCATGCAAAAAATTAACAAGGTCTCTGCTACAGGCTTGCCATGCATTAGCTTTTGGTCTCTGCAAATCCCTACATACTTGGATATGGGCAAATCTCACGAGGCAGTGAATAAAAAATGTGCAACTGTTTTAAAGTTATACTTTTGTAACAACAGAAGTGTTTTACTGATAAATTGTGCCATAACAGTGAACAAATACTCTCTCGGTTCTAAGTTCTGGCTGAGTAATGATTAAATTAGGAAGAAATTCTTTACTGTGGGGTTGGTGCAGCACTGGAGCAGGTTGCCCAGAGAAGCTGTGGATGCCACATCCCTGGCAGTGTTCAAGGCCAGGCTGGATGAGGCCCTGAGCAACCTGATCAAGTGGAAGGTGTCCCTGCCCAAG
Organism: Pachycephala philippinensis; assembly: GCA_013397055.1. Classification (NCBI taxonomy): domain Eukaryota; kingdom Metazoa; phylum Chordata; class Aves; order Passeriformes; genus Pachycephala; species Pachycephala philippinensis. The sequence goes on from VWZT01015863.1 coordinate 1,283,911, forward strand.
GCAGGGGGATTGGAACCGGATGATCTTTAAGGTCCCTTCCAACCCAAACCATTCTGTGATTCCATGATATGATCTTATTTATTAAACTTCAATATTGAAAGGACAACAGTTATTTTCTTATACTCCTATCCTAAAAGATTTATCCTTGTGTCAGAGACAAAGGCGGTGCAAAGGCCATTATAACTTTCTTGATAGCATACAGTGAGACTCAGGGCTTTCTCAAGGGTGCAGTAGCTCACAGATAGAAGTGGAACTTCATTACGTTGTTTTCCCATTAAAAAAGAAAACTACATAGCCACCCAGAGAGTGCCCTGGCACTTATAATCAAAAAGGCAGAAAAAATTACATTCATGAAGATCCTTCTCGATATAACAGCTTATAAATATTCCTAATAAAACACAAAATGCCTGGAGGGCATTTGGATTAATGAAAACTCATTTCCTATTGCTTAGGGGACAATTGGACAATGTAACTGCTCTCCTGCCCTCTGCCCAGACACATACAATATATTCAGCCTCCTCCCCTTTTCTCTAAGTCTTCTGTGATATCCATGTCCCTTTCTGAATCCCCCCGCCCCCAGGAAATCAGGGCAGAGCTGCAGCTGCTCTGGAGCTGTGCCCATGCTGATCTGCCAGAGGGCTGCAGTCAAACAATGCAGAGAATGCACCACCCCTCAGAGTGGGCACTGTTTTAGGCTGTCTCCTATGCTAGTCACTGCTTTCCACAAAACACACAGAAATTTAATTATCTCTGAGACTTATAATCCCTTTCAAATTCAGCTAAGACTGGCCAGCAGCTGGAAAACCTTATTACATGCAGACAGAGAGTGTGATAGTACAAACTTCATTTCTTTAGGAAACCAGGCTAATAGAACTAACAGTGAAAAATAGAGTAGGTACATGAACAACAGAGCACAACATTCAGTTTCTGTTAAGTGTGAAGCCGTTGTGACTGTAAAGAGTTCAAACAGGAAGAAAAAGAAACATTACCTAAAGAGAACAAATATTTCCTCTTTGGTGCCACTGCACAGATGGAACAGGCTCAAAAATTACCTTCAGGTCTTTACTTTGGGAACCTTTTCAACTTCTTTTAATCTTAGTATATAGTCTGACCTGTTTCAGTTAGCTCCCTTGTAATGTAAAATGCCGGGCTGCAGACTACATGACTTATAAGCCCTGCCTGGAGTTCAGATCTTTTTGTTTGAAATCCCAAGAGAAAGGAGAAGAATCTTGGTATAATCAAAGACACTGAGATTGCTGCCTCCAGCCTATCTTTTGAGAGATTATTTTTCTTTCCAGTACATGTTACCAATACTCATTTTTTAATTCCTATCCATTATGACATATTCTTCCATAGTTTAATCTTTTCCTGCTCTGTTTAGTCTCCAAATCTCACGTTATAACATAAAGGAAAAATAGATCTAGCATTACCCAACAGAAGGCAGGCTCCTTGGGAGTCATTAAGTAAATAACAGAATAGGAGATTTATCACTTCTGTGCATGGGGTTTTATTGCATTTGTGTTGATGCATTCTTTGAATGTATATATAAAAACCCCTCACATGGGTTGGTTGCATACATCACAGTTACCTGTTGTTAATACTGTGCCTGGGCTGAGCACACTCATTTGGTGGTACCAACACCCACCCTGTGAAAGAGGGCATGTGCATCTGGCTAAAGGCAAACCCCTGCCACCTCTGCAGACAATGGCAAGGTTTCCAGTGGTGAAGGCAGGTGCTGTGATGGAGATGCTCGAGTTAGATATTGGGGATCTTGGCTGTGTCACACTTTTCCTTTGGAGTTTGTCAGGAAACAGTACACAAATGGGGATAAAACACACAAAGGGCCGTTGTTGCCTTTGTTAACCAGGCACTCTCCAGCAGACTTTACCTTTTGTGCTTTCACTAGGTACCAGGTGGCTCTGTCCTGCCTGCAGTCTCTAATTCTGCTATCTGCAGACATGTTGTCCTTTGGGAGATGGCTCAGGCCTGCCAAACACTGTGCTTTCTTACTCACACTCTTTAACTAGCCTGGACATCTGTAACTTGGCTGCCATCAGCTTCTGGACTGCCTGACACGTGTTTCAGATCCGTAAAGCTGCTAACGTCTGCTCACAGACCTTATGGGAGGTCGAGCTGGCATGTCCTGTCTCCTCTCACCAAGACCAAGAACAGGGTTCCTGAGCCCAGGGCTTGCCCAAAGCTTGTAGTGACGAAGACACCCTGTTCCCACTTCCAGTACATGGAAAATTCCAGTAGCAAGAATATCTGCTTTTTAACTATACCTTGACATTGGAGATGCTTGAACCGAACCCTTCCTGATATTCACTGGCCAACCTACAACCAACATCCTCACCAACTAATCCAATTCAAGCTTTTACAGTTTATCAACTAAACACCTTTCTCTGCACTGTCACACACACTAAATTCTCTTAGACTCTCATCATTTTGCTTCTTAGTCTTCCTAACTCTTCCATTTCTGTACTAGGGTCCTTTCATCAATAGAATTTCAACCTAATGGAAAATTCCATGATGGGGAATACACGTAATTTTATTTTTCTTTACACTAAAAAGTGCAATTATAAACAACAGTCACATTAATGTCTCATTAGGACAGTTGAAAAAAATGAATGGATGTTTAACAGACTACAATCAAGATATCTTTTCTTCAAAGAATGCTTAAAAATACTGATTTTAAATCAGATGTAGTTGGGCCTTCTTTGTCATAATTTTACATAGGTAAAAAATGAAGAGCTATACAGGCAAAGATATATAGACAGATAGATACAGATACAGATATAGATAGAGATATATATAGATATGGGACTTTTTCCCTCCAACTTCAATACAATATTAAAATATTTACAGCATATCCAGGAATCTTTCATTTAAAGACTTCAAAAAATCCCTAATGATTTCACTATCCTCGCTCTGAACTTAAGGAAGTACCTTGGATGTGGCTCCTTGCAGTGAGTAACTTGCACGCAAGGCCACTGAGCTCTGCTGCAAGAGCAGCTGTTCCTCCCTCCTCCCATTTGAACAGCTTATATTTTAGACAGGATTTCTTCTTGAAAGGTGTTGAGGACAGCCAAGCAGGGCTGTAAGTTCTGTCAGGCAGGCTAAACACACAGAGACACACAATAGTGTCTGGAGAAAAATTCAACGTTTGAACAATCCATTGCTTCTACATTCTGTACCCAAAAACTTACCAAGGTGCCATTATTGGTGTAGTCCAGTATATCCAGGTTGGTAGGTGTTATTAGGTTGTGTTTTGTTCTGGAGTCGGTCCAGGAAAGCATTATTTACCCTTAAAGTACAATAAAAAATGAATAATGACTGAAGGCAGCTGAGAAGTTCACAAACTACTGAAATTTAACATTCTGTGAGTGGCTTTTCCTTCCCATCTGTTCAGTGCCCATCTTCCTATATTTTTCAAGCCTGTGCTGCATAACCATGGACAGCCATGAGATCAGGTGGATTTAATTTTCAATTCACCAGATGCATCCTTGTCCTGTGATCAGCCTGTTGTGATTAAAAGGCACACCTCGGCTGCTGTGCATAACGCACCAAAATTCTCCCTAGAAAGATGATCTGTATACCACCACCCACCATTTTAGGGAGGTTATCTCTTTTCGAAATTCACTTTAGGTAATCTTTCAGCCTTCAGTGCACAAGCAAAGTTTCTGGAAGTAATGATTTCCTAATCAAAATGGAAAAACCCACTTAAGCTTGTTCCTAATAGAGACAATTTATGCAGCTGACAACTTTCTCTACCATCCAGCTCTGAAATTCTATCATTTTCTTGCACTGCTCTATCAATCTGGAAAGCATGGACAAACACAGACACAGTTTTCCTCAATCTGTTTTAAATATTTTCAAATTGGGATTGTTCAGCCTGGAGAAGTCTCTGGGGTGACCTTACAGCAGCCTTTCAGTACCTAAAGTGGGCCTAAAGAGGAATGGAGAGGGACTTTTTACAAGGCCATGTAGTGAGAAGGGGCAAGGGGGAATGGCTTTAGACTGAAAGAGGGTAGATTTAGATCGGATATTAGGAAGAAATTCTTCACTATGAGGGTGCTGAAGCACTGGCACAAGTTACCCATAAAAGTTGTGGGTGGCCCTTCCCTCGAAGTATTCCAGGCCAGGATGGATGGGGCTTTGAGCAAGTGGTGGTCTAGTGGAAGGTGTCCCTGCCCATGGCGGGGAGGTTGGAACTAGATGATGTTTAAGGTCCCTTCCAACCCAAATAATTCTGTGATTCTATGATTCTTTGGAAAACTGTTTCTTTTTCCCCCCAATTACTGCATAGGACTGACACACACGCTTAGACATGACTGTTGTTTTAATGTGTTACAATGGTGTTGGTAAGAATGAGATAAAAAGCAAAATACTGGGTTATTTCTGTCTAGGGATATGAGATGGACTGAATCAAAAATCCTTCATTAACTTCTATGGGTAATTATTTCAATGTCTTTGCTAGAGAAAAAAAAAGGAATGAAAGCAGTTTGAAGAATGGTTGCCTACAGGGGTATTTTTTTTATTTCCATAATGATTAAAAAAAAAAAAAAAAGAAACAAATGGTGTTTTTACTTTTGAGCCTGAGCATTGTTTGTTTTTACCAGCAGAAAACAAAGCTGAGAATAAAGCTGTGCTTCAGGATAAGGAAAAATCAGTTAAGTGACAGAAGTGGAAGATGAGAACTGTTGAGCACGGAGAGGTCACAGCAGTGGGGCACAGCCCAGGGTGCGAAGAAATGCAGCTGCAGAAGGCCTTGCTGCACTGCAGGTTCCATCTGAATGGATATCAAATCCCATGTTTAGCTCTGTCTGCTAACCTCAGAGACAGTCAGCCACAAGATGTGGCATGGACAAAGTAGACCATTCTAAAATAAATAAAAATTAAATAGATACATAGGTGGACACATACATACATACATACGTAGATTCATATATAGACACATAGATAAAATGTGTCCCAGCTGAAGCTACTGTACTATTAGTCATCCATGAAACTATTAATAGTTTCTAGTGTATGCTGTATCCTATGCTGATAGGATAAATAAAGTGAGAAAGTCACTCTGGGTCATACTGCATTACAGTGAGCAGTTGTAATGATGGATACTAGTGGCTCATTTGAAAGCAAAGCTAAACCAGAGATGAGGTCAGAGATCCTCATTGCAATAGTCTTCCAAAGCATGAGTGCCTGAAATTTTGAGATCCTTTCCAGGTGGGAATTCAATTTGAGTGTATTCTGCATTTTTTGCATCATACCTCCTCTGTTCCTCTTGATGTGCTCTTGTTCTGGTTTCCTCTTCCTGCTTTTGTTTAAATTCCATTAGTTCAGCCTGGCAATGATAAAAGTGCAAAACAAACAAATAAACAAACAAACAAACTTACTTTTAATTAACATACTTATGCTGAATACCCTATTAATTCCACATGGCGTTAGCCTCAGTTAGAGCCAGAACTTCTCTCAGCAGCATTTTATTTATGTGACAGCACTATGTTAAAAACTGGGTTTGTTTTTCTGTTCAGCATGTGGATGATTTTTGTGTGCCTTAAAAAGAGGAAAGTTACAGGATTCAGACATTTACAGTCTGCTTCCCCTTGTCCCAACACACAGGTTTGAATTTCCTGGTGGGTCCAAGGGGGACAACAGCCAAAGTCAGGAGCAGACACAGCTGTCATGCCCACAGGGTAAGAAGGAGACATGTCCTTCTCCTCCTGCCTCTATGGAGTGCAAGGAGAAGATGAGATCCGAGGCATGTGGTGTGTCGCCTTCAGCTCCCTGGGGCTCCCATCAGGGTGAGGAGGGCAAATGGTGCTTGTTGGTGTGGCAGAAACATATACAAGCTCCTAGCATTGCAGCAGAGTACCACCCTTACATAGTATTAAAGTATACAAACAAAGGGAGTTCTTTTCAGAGGAGTTTTCTCATGCAATTTTAGCCAGAACTGTGAAGGAAACACCATTTGTGTGACTCTGGTCTGTATGTGTGCTGGTTTGTCTAGCTCTTGCTGTCTGCAACGCACCCAAAAACTGAAGTTGTAGATCTTTCTGCAAAGGAAATTTGGCTTGCAGGGCAAGGAAGAAGGGATAGGAACAGACCCATCTTTCATATTTTCCATAGCAACTGCACAGCAGTAGGAATAGAAACTAAAATAAAATGATGTGGTTAGATAAAAGCTTCAATAACTGAATGGAACCACAAGACTTTTTTTTTTTTTTTTAATCAATTTAAGTGGAACATTAAGTAAAAACTATGCAATAAATGTATGGAGAAAATCAATAACTGAGAATGTGTTGTGTATCAATATTTGTCTAGCCCTAAAAGAAGAAACAGGATTAAGAAATAAAAAAGCCAACCTCAATTTTCACTATTTTAAATAACTATTCAACCTGAAAATTAAAACTCAGTATCTGACTTTCCAATATGCCGACTTCTCTCTTGGAGTAATGTTCTGAAATATATTGTGTGTATATGATGCGGTGTTCAAAGTGTACTGAAAATTTCTAAATCAAGCAATACATACTAAAACCTGTTCTAAAGAAAAAAAGGGAACTGACAACACCTACACATTTTATAGCTACACTGTGCTAGGAGGTACACACAAGACAGAATTCACAATTACTTTAATAAATATTAGTTTGAAGTAGAAACGAGCCAGCATATATCTGAGGGACAATTATTGGAGCCCTTAAAATACACATTATTTACAGTAGGTTTGTAAGTAGTGCATTACTCTGCACAAAAGGTAACAGCAACTGTGAAGGCAAGGAGTCCTTGGAACCACATAGCAAACAAGAGCAGCCTTAGAAGCAGCCAACACTTCCTTAGCAACCCATGGAAACCACTAAAGAGTCTACAGCTCCACGCAAGTTCCTTAAACCAAACCCATTAATTGGGGGCGTGCTAATTTACATCTGTAGTTATTTTCTCTTTGGAAGGATCCATGTACAGACTACAACAGGTACCAGCCTTATGCCCATCCAGACTGGCTTTCAAAAGTTTTCCTCTGTATTGGTTCTGGGAATAAGCATACACCTGATGGGACAGAAGTTAAGAGCCTCCCTTTTGCCCCACTGTATCATAGTTGTTAGAATATTATGAAATGAGGACACATCCTCAACATGTAAAGAAAAATATCCATGACATGGGATGAGTAACTTCTCTGGCTCTAGAAGAACCTCAGTGCAGGGAATTTGTTGTGCTAAAATTCTCCTACTGGGGAAGTAGCTTAACATTAATTTGGATGTTACTATCAGCAGTGGCTCAGCATTTGCTCAGATGTTTTCAAATGATTTGCTAGATTTTCGAGTGCTGCCCTCCCTGTATTCTCACAGTCAGACCTGGAGCCAAGACAGGTAACTTTGCACAGTGCCATCACCTTTGGTAGATGAAATTTATGTGGATATGGTACCCAAATCTGTACCAGAGGGACTACACATTTCAGGCAAAAAATGGTGCATATGCAGAATATGAAGTTCAGAGTTGCAGTTCTGGCATGCCTGCCTTTTAGACAATTCAAAATTCTTTAGCTAGGTAGTCAGCAAGGGCACAGAGAGGCATACTGTAATTAACAGCAAATCTGAACATTTCCACATCCCCATTGGAAAAAGCAGAGCCCAGGGCCCTCAGTTCTCTAGAAAGAGACAATTCAGAGAGATCACCCATAATTTCTCAGTAAGTCGACTTCTGCCTGCAAGAGAGTAAACTGGTTTCCTTAGCCTATGAAATCGGTTGCCATGGTCAAAAAACCCTCTACACAATTATTCAGATGGAGAGGTGAAAAGGAGCTCATTTTCCAGATGCAAACAGCCTTGAACTCAGAAGATAATTGTCCTGTCCCTGTTAAAATGTTACAGTTTGACTCATCTCTCTCACAATATTTGAAAACGGTGACTGAATCACTTTTGCTAAAGAGAAGCTCTGTGTGTAGGCTACAAGTAATCAATGTATTTAATTGGTTTCGCAGCATGCAAAAATGATACAATATGCAAACTGTTAATGTATAATTACCTTCCTCTGTTGTTCTTGCTTCATTTCCTCTAATCTTCTGTTTTCATCCTCTCGAAGAGCTTGCTTATAAGCATGGCTTCTTTTCTATTGTTCAGCAGAAAAAAGTATATTGGTGTGGTGAGAGGGGGGCCAAACTCCCAAACCTTATTCTCAATTTGTTATATGGGTAATTAACAAACACAAATGGTTGAATGATTCCAGTTACTGAAGAAACAGATTAGCCTCAAGACTAGAATTTAAACAAGAAGAGGCCTAAAGCCTCTCAGTCACTCAGTTTGGTTGAACGTCCACCTGCGCATCACACCCAGGTAGTCACAGCAAGTGCTATTCTGTGTCCCAGTGACAGTGCTCAGTGATAAAGATATCCAGAGCAGTGAGAAAACACAGTCAGGATATATGATAGTGAAATGGAGTATTCTGGGAGGAAAGAAAAGTAATGAAAATATTACCAAGATAAAAAAGCAGAATGGAGGCCTTGTAATGGAGGGGAACACAGGATTATTTGTGGAGGTAGGGCAACAAGAGGGGTCAAAACTGCTGTTATTTGTGAGGCATCAAGACAACTGAAAATCTGAACTGTACGTCATGGATAATGTACTAAGTGCACAATAGGTTTTCATTACGATAACTAACCCTGGTCTTCCACAAGTTGTAATTGTTTGCAAAAAGCCAACCTACAATTAGGGTCTTTGAGGATCCTTAGGATATTATACACTGGAACTTCTACTGTAAAGTCTTTGAGCAGGGGCATAGTGTAGCACACCAGAAAATGAGCCAGCATAATTTAATACAAGAACTGTGCAGGTTTGACTTTAGTGAGGAATTTGTTACAGGTTACAGAATATTCCCAAAACTTGATATATGCATGCAGAATGACACCATTAAAACAACAGGCACATAATTTGCTAAAAAAGAATGAATAGAGAAAGAAATTATTAATAGCTCAATTTTGAGCTGGGAAAAGTTGTTACATGCGTCCAGGGAGACTCATTCTGGGTCCGATATTATTCATTACTCTCTGTAATGGCTTGGAGAATTGTGTGGAGAGTATGTTAATCAAGTCAGAAGACAATAAAAATCTACACAGGATTGGTCACACTTTGAAAGACAGGATTAAAATTAATTATGAGCTTGATTAAATAAGCAGGCCAAAAAAGTCATCAATGACAGAGTCACTCAAAAGAAGTCAAATTTGTTCATGCACGTGAAGTAACATTTGGCAAGGATAGTTGAGCTAGGTGTGCTAAATTAATATCACTATCCAAGAAACGATGTGAGGGAAAAAACTTCGATCTGCATCACATTGTCCCAAACTGTTTTCAGAACAAGAATTTAAAATTTAAAAAAATCACATACATGTATGTATATTCCCCCTTTTAGCATGCATGTCAGGCATGTCCTAAGCTTATCACATTTCACTATTTCAAATACGTTTTTCCTGAATCTTTTAATTACTCCAGACAAAGGACACATTCAAGGTAACATTAAAATTAGAGTCCTGGTTTTCCTACTGGTTTAGCATTTTGGTGCTATGCCAAGTTTATTTAGGTAAGAAGTCACTGGTTATGTGCTTCAGATTCCTCGCACAGAGGACAGGCTGTGTCCATGCCTATAGACCAGACCTCATCCAAGCTGGGAAGACTTTGCTAGCTGCATTGCTGCATTATAAACAGGTAATTATTTGATTCACAAAGCTATAGAAATGCAGCCACACAAAAGACACGTATAATGTCAGCTAGTATTAAAGAACAGTACAGATAAATGATGTATTTTATCCGTTTGGACACTAGCAAAGTGAAAGATGAACTATGGGATGTAATTCGGTGTAACTTATTGAGAAACCTGTCAAAACATGGAATGAGAAAGCCACACATAGGTAGGTGAAGTAGAAGGCCAAGGCTAAAAGCAGGACCTGTACAGCTGAAAGAGTCCAGTGTTCCTTCAGCCATCCACCACTTCTGTATGGATATGAAGAGAGCACACCAAAATGCTGAAATCCAAGTCAGTTGTGGGGACATGAGCTCACTTGTCTTCACAATTCAATGCTCACATCGTATGAAGGCTGCAGAGCTGGGCTTTCCCTACCAAAGAGCAAGCTCCATACTGTTTGGAGTGTTGGATGCTTCAAGAGGGAGGTAGAAGTGGTTTCAAGTCATCTCTTCTCCCTTTCCATAGTCCTTCATCTTGGTTGTTCATACAAAATACAGTCTGAAAGCCGCTCTCCCGCAACTGACCTTCTGGCCAGCAGTGCTGGGCAGTAATTGGCACTTTCTAGCTATATATCTGCCCACATTTGATAAAATGTCTTTAGGGTTTTCAGAGACACAAGATATCCTGAAGAATTAAAGTGGAATAGAACCTATTTTCAGTATCACCTTCCATTTTCATGCAATGAAAAGTAGGAAGAGATCCTAGAGGCAAGACCAAGGTGTCATATATCCTGCTGGCAACAATTTCTACAAAGGGAGGATTTTTGCCCATTTCTAAGTCATCTGAGGAAATACGGAGGCAAATCTTCTCTTCCAGTTAGCCAACAGCTGGTGCTCAAGGCTGTGTATAACAGAGGGCCGCCCAGAGCATATAATTCCAAACTTCTGCTGAGTTTCTTCCGATGTTAATTTCTGTCCACTTGGCTCCCTGTTCTCTGTCCTTCCTCAATTACAAACCTCCCTGCAGGAGAAATACTTCTCTCTCAGGGTTAATATTCCTCACTGAAAGTTTTTACATTAGTCAGAAAGCTTGGTTTAGACATGAAGAGACTAATTGTATGTGAAAAAGGCTCTTAGAGTCAATTAGAATAATGAAATTGAAGCAATACTTTATCTATTTCCTAATTACACTGATACTTACCAGACTCGTTCAAACTGGGACAAAGACCCCAAGCAGTGTATGGAATCACTTTTAGGATGCAGTGAGAAACAAGCTTCTCTTTTGACTGGATTTTTAATGCAGTAAAGCATCTGCTGACATGAACTAATCAAGCTTTCATAAAAGCTTACCACCAGCGGATGGGTACAGGGCATGCTTAAGATTCTCATCTGACCTTAGAATATAAATCTGGTTCTCATTTATCAGAAAGAGATCTGTGAGCAGCCCTCTACTATGCAGAATACCCTGCCACTGTGTAAGAGACAATGTAGGCAGACTCATTCACCCAGAAAGGCTCCTTGGTACTCACTGAGTTATGTCTCGGCAATTAAGCTCAATTAGGATATTCTAACATTACGCTATTGACAGCACCTGGAAAGCTGATAGAAAATACAGCACATGCCATAGTTTTGCTTACCCATGCTGTAGATTCTGGGCCAGGATTAGCAATCTGACAGGAATCACTCTTTGGCAAACCCATGTCCAATCTGTTCAATAATTCATTGGTTTTGCTATGAAGAAATTCAATCCAAATAGAATTGTTAGTGCTTCCATAAAAATAAACACAGCTTTTTATTCCACCCTTGGAATCTAGCCTAGACATTTTATCATGTGTCTGCTGAAAAACATCACAGGTAGAAAAAAAAAGGTTATGGAAACAGACAAATGGAAGAGAGGATACAGAACCTATACTGTAGATAAGACATTTTCTGGGATGATTTTTTATGCAAAACATTATGGTCATTTGCATATTTGGGGTGTAGAGTGGCTATGCTTTCCCCATTGTAAAGCTCCTATAATACAGACTCACATACAACTGGACTTCATGAGGATGCAACTGCTTCACTGAATTGTTGCAAATCCTTCTATGAGATCTATAAATCTCAGCTAAAGAGATATAAAAGATTATTTTCAGGAATTTTCCTTCACAGTTAATACAATGCAGCCTTACAACAGATTACTTTATCACGCAGAAAGGCTTTCAAGCATTTTGTACCATTGGAAAAATGGCTTGTCTTTAGTTAATGCACAACATTTTCATTTCTTATTCTGGCAAAGGCAACTTTCTTTTTCCAATTGCATCCCTAATAAACCCAGAATTTCAAAGTAGCATCACTTTGCTCACAGTTTCAACCAAGTACAATTAAACCAGGCCACAAACAAAAACAGAGAATGGGAGTTTGTGTGTTGTGATGAGGAATCAGTTTCTTAACCTGCAGTCCCAGGCACATATATTGAAGTTTTTTCTCACTCAAGGGAACAGAACTAGAGGAAAGAGGCAATTTTATTTCTGTGTACAGCTTTGGAAAACATGAAAGCACTGGAGTGAGAGCAGAAAGAGTGCTTCAAGAGATATTGAACATGAAGATTTACTCTTCTAACAGGGCAACCAGCTAGCTCTGTGTGGGAGAAAGTGCCACTACCAAAGACTTAAATTTGGTGAAAAAGCCTTGGCTGCTGAAGAGTGATTATGATTAACAGCTGAACAGACTACCAAGTGTGTTTTTATATTTCACTCCATGATCTAAAACTGTGAGTAAATACTTTATTGGTAAAATGTCCTGCTGGTCAGTGAGGAGTGGTATATTGAGGAGAAGTTGGGAAAGAGAACAAGAACCCACAAGTTCTTCTCTGCTACTCTACACAATACAAAACCACGTTACCACTTCAGGTACAAAGTACTTCTTCAAGTTCTAGCAAGTCAGGCTCTTAAAGTCTCACCGTTCCCAGTTCACTCCCTTTCCTCCATCACCTGGGCAGTTAACAGACCTCAGCCAATGCACAATAAAGAAAGAACCAAATGAAACACTGTTTTCCCTGATCTGCAAAGTACCTGTATATAAAGGTTGAACAAATTAATAGTCTTCTTATACAAGTGTTAAACACTCAAATGTTTTCCATGAAAGATGAGTTATTAAGTGGGAAGATTGCACAGAATAATTTTGGGAACTCGGAGATTTAAATTGCAGATTTTGTGTTTCTCTACCTATGCTAAAACTGATCAAATAACAATTTATTTCTACACCAGAAAGACTAAGAACTCCTACAGAAAATCTGGAGTATATTTGAGAAGGTTGAAGCTCTGCGAAAAAATATGTGACAACTTGGGGCTATACCTACATGCCCTAATTCCTTATGGATGGCAAGAGAATGACATGGAGTATGTGGAATTTCTCATTATTTGCATAAAAATGTGGTGGAGGCCACTGAATTTCCCAGATCAGCACACTGATAGGTGAAAAACTCACTCAGTTTAAGTATCAGAAAAGATAATTACAAGAGTGGAAGCAAATAAAGTTCCCCAGCAAGACTGTGCACTGCCTTTGAATAGAGAAACACCGAAGTTCACCAAATTAAGTAATACATTAATGAAGTGTTCCTATCACAAAAAAGGGACTCAGGTTTCTGAGTTTTCTGATGAAAGACAAGTCAGATCTTATATATGTTAATCTGTTGTATGTCATCTCTATGGTAACCCAGCAGTGCACCTAGGGTTGCCAGACTGAATCTCTGAATGCTATTTTTCATAATACTAAACCTGCAGTCATAACAATGCAGAACATAGCTTAAACCAGGCTGCATGGAAAGGGAGAATTCAGGGAGATGACAGTTCAGTTAATGTTATGGAAAGGAAAGTAGTATCTCCAGAAGGAATTCAGCATATCAATACACAGTCAGAGAGTTGGAACAACATCTCATTCACTTGCTGAAACTTCAAGGGCTAATCAAAAATGCTAATAAAATCTGCTCCTCTAAACTAAATAACATTAAGGAAAGAAGAGCATGAGATGAAGAAATTTATTTGAATACAGAAGAATTCTGATACCCTTCAAATCTAGCTAGTCAAAAAGAAATAAAAGATTTAGACAAACCAAGAAGAAGGCACCCTCCTAACAGGCTGCTAACCTGAGTTCTGCCTACCCCTAAGCATCAGTCTGACGAGAGCCATTGATGCTCTGGTTAAAGTGGAGTGATCTTGTGAGGGTATTTTGTCTTGGTAGCCTTGTTTCCCATTACACCATTGGGAAAAACCTTTTGCTCTGCTAATTGAAACAGCCTTCTCCCATAGTTGTATGTTTAATAGCACCAAGCACTACTCCTAGCATGGGAAGTCAGCCATCTAGAGTATGGTAACTATTCCTGGAATAGTTTTGACCTGTCCCAAACAGCACTTTCCCAAATAACTCCTGGCTTCTGTCCAGGAATGGATATCAGCCACAACTCCCAACAGGCATTTTAGATGCTACCGCCCCATTTTGGGAGGTAAAAAAAGTTTTCTAGCAATGGAAGCGGGCACTCTTAAGCCCATTGGCCTCAGAAGTGACAGTGATTGACAGTGTTTAATTTATCAGTACAGATGCAGAGGTGGGGGAGTGAAGCACAATACTGGATTTGGGGTCTGAATAACTCTTAAGAGCTGTCATGGGAAAATACTAGCTCTGCTGCCAGGATCATTGAGTAATGTGCTAGGAGGGGTGGTGTATGACTGTGGAAACCAGTCCATGTTGCACATGCTTTCTGTGGGTCCTCGGATATATGGTTTTACATTCCACAACTACTCTTCAGGCAGAGTCCTTTTTTAAAAGCTGCTATGCAAAACCATTTATTTGAAGATCAACAAGTATATGTAAAGTGCAGAAATGTGAATTTTCTAGTTGTTCCACTGAGAATGGTGTAATTCAGGCACCCTGCACTCACAAGCTACTTGTAAACCCACAAGCATTTCTTACTGTTCGGGACTAAATGCTGCCCACTTTCCCACTGGGGCGAGACAAGGGGATGGTTATAAAAGCCAGAGTGAGCCTAGGTTCCTCTGGTCTGTGTAGGAGTTTACCTGCTCCAACAGGATCACCAGCCCTGACAGCTGAGAAACAGAAAGCTCCACAGTTGACTCCAGAATGCAAGTGCTATAGATCTGAAGACCCACAACAATCTCATTGCAAGATTCAAGCTCTAAAATCCTCTGCAGAGTAAGGTCTTCAATATTGTGTGTCATTTGGTTTTAACTACTGTCACATCTACAAGGAAAACAAAAATTCTTAAAACGATTCATCCTTAGGGACATGAAGGAGGGTATGGATGCAGGACCCAGCATCTTCTTCCATCCAGGAGTCACACAGCACCATTTGCTAAGCTTTTCGTTTGAGACTGTATTCCTTTCAGAACAAAGACATAAAGAAAATAATTTTTCTGCCTACAAGAACATAAAGTTCTTGGCTTTAAAACTGTTTTACAGACTTAACATTAAAAATGCAGTAATTAAGAAGGCTTCTTGTAATCTTCATTAGTTCTTCCCAATGGAACCAGTGGCAGTTAATTCTTTTGCTTTAATTGATGGATATTGAAATGCCAGTATACCGAAAAAGATGCTGGCTTTTATGCCAGTACATTTGAAAAAAATAAAAAAAAAGGCAGCACAATACTTTTGCATATATCATAAATCTATTTATTTCTCTTGACAATTTGTAAAATATAATGACCAATTCTTACTACTACTGAAAACAAGACAGCTCCTGAACTTCTTGTTTTCTCAAGCTGCAGGATCTCCACCATTACCATTCTGCTCTAATGAACATCCACAAGCATGCTAAGAGTCATTCAAAAATAGTAACAAAAAAATCAAAATAAAGAACCCCAAGGCAGGTAAATCATTATAGTCATTGCAAAGAGGAGAAAACTTGAATAATCACTAAGACCACAGAAGAAGTATTTAGTGTTGAATGACATGGACACATCAGCTTCCAAATTAATTGCCTGTAAGCAATGCCAAAGTGACATTTCACCATTTTCTTCCAATTCAGCTGAAAAACTAAGAACCATGCATAATGCATATATAATGCTAGTTTCACACATCTACCCAGAAGTTTCATGATCATTTTTAAAAATAGCAGGACTCGCCCTCTCAAAAAAGAAAAAGAATCCAATAACAAAAAACCCAACCCCAAATTTCATTGAAGACATTTTTTGCAACACCAGCAAGCATATCTACAACTTCTTCCCACTTCAACGTATTCAATCGGCTAAGCGTAACAACTTCAACTTTTGCAGAAATTAAAATCAGTTGCATAACACTACCAAAGCCTACCCAGAAGAAATGCTGCCCTTCATTTCAGTAAGGTCCGTGGTGGGTGTGTTCTCACTGATGCCCTTGTTCCTTCCTCAGTGAGGGCTCTGCCTTGTGCATTGCCATGTGCATCTTGGTCAGGCATTTGCTGTGACCCACAAGATGGGCTGGCTGGTACTGGGGCCACTGCTGCTCCTCTGACACATGACCTAACAAATCCAAATGTTAAAATAGGAGAAGGTTTCCAACACTTTATTTGTTGGAAAATGGAGAAAGAGACTCCAAAGGGAGGTGTAGTTGGGACTTTTACTACTGAAAATAATTTATTAAAGGGGGAAGGAAGCTGGGGGGCCAATGATGCCATTTGTGAAAATAATCCCACCAAAGATACACGGCTTTTGCCAGTACACAGTTACACATTCTTCCTCTCACATCCCTTCCTCTTTGCAGAGATGTACCACAGCCAGAAGTTTACATGGTATAAATAAGTTCAGAAGGCTACAGGCAACTGCCCCATTTCCCACAGCTGGACCATGATAAGGAGCAAGGTAGTGAAAACATCTCTGTCAGGAACAAACACGCTTTCAATTCCACATGGATCCTGGTTCTCTTGTACCTCAATTCTTACCCTGAGCTGCAGGAGAGAGTCCGCTTTTCAGGTAAGAATAAATAAAAAACAAACATCAGCCATGTGCAAAATTGCCAGCATGAACTAATGTTCATTTCTGGAGTGTGTGTAGGCGGGGGAGTCATCTTTTGTTGGAAGTTATATGGTAAAAAATTACATGAAATTATTAACACATCAAATCCATGTATTATGTTGATGGCTCTTCTGCAATGCCCTTTACTATGAAGAAAGGCCATTCTCTGGATATTTAGGCCACCTGCTTTCCAACAGAAATCCTCCCAGTAGCCACATACAAAGCTTAATACAATCTTCACAGACTTCACTGGCAGTAATGCAAAATCATCGTACAGATGACTTGGACAAACCTAAGGATAGTTATTGAACAGTGCTATCTTTGGCTAGTAGGATTTCTTGTCTGCAATTCTTGAGCATCTGTTCCTGAATTTGGGGATAAGAACAAAAAATGTGGCACCAGTTCATCTCAGGTATAATGCTTCACGAAAGTATAAAAATAGGTTGCTTAAAAAAAAAAAAAAGGCAACTTCCTCAGCAGAATTATTTTCATCATTTCCTACCCACACCCAAAACTAATCTATCCTGTCAACCCACCTGCTTTTTTTGTTTCCCTGACTGGATGAAATAACACAGCTAGGCTATTCATTCCTCCCACCGAGTCATCCAGTATTCCTGGATGTTATTTTAGATGTAAGTTTCATTTATTATCTGAAGTAATAAGCATAAATCCAGTTTTAAGGAAAATGCAGTTTTGTATAAGTCTATTGCATTCCATTCTGTGTGCTCCATCTGCATGTGCAATCTGCTTCTATATTTTCAGCCAGCTTGCATGGGCAGATTAATGCGCACAATTAGAAAGCAACCTCACAGGCGTTCAATAAACTGCCTTCATTATTACACTCAAGAGAGTCCCTTTGGATGTCTATAAAAGCCTAGTTTTCTGCCTGTTAGCTAAATAATTGACAACGCTTAAAATAATCAGGAGCAAATGAACAAAACGAAGACAATTGTGGTGAAAAGAAGCAAACAAAAGATTCTCAAGGCTGCAAATGCTTTTTGTGCGAGCCCTCTTTCATTCTCTTCAGCAACCTGTATTAAAAGTCTAGTCAGGTTTACATTTGCACTTCTGTGGGGAAAATTTGTTGCCAGCCTGCTGTTTGAAACACACATCATAGGGGACTGAAAACTGGCAGGGACACTAGCATTTATCCTGTAAAAATTGATAAATAAATAAAAATTCTGTTCTGATTCAGGTTTTATTCTTCTGCATTTTATGACTTTTGAGAAAACTGCTTTGGCAGGCAAGTGTATATCAGCTTGGTTTGGTGAACCTCCTGCATTGTGTTTGGAATATGCACTCAGAGACACTCTGGCAAATTCTGTTTCCAGCTCCAAATTCTGAGCAGAATATATTGACTGTGCACATGTACCCGAGTGCAGCAGTGCCAGGATTTTTTACAGAAATACAACCTTCACAAAAACAGAAGCATGAATATGTAGCAAAGGGAAGGATGAAGTGACACAACAATCATCACGCACTATTAGCAAGTAACCCTACTTTTCAGTCTGCTTTTTCCATTACATAAATACGTAGATGGCTCTTTAGAAAAACGGTGTAGATGGCTATTAGAAAAACAGTGGACCACATCCAACACTACAATTTCTGGAAAGTCAAATCCAAATTCAATAAAAGCATCTAACTAGAGATCTGGGCTAAAACCGTGTGGTAAGACACCCTACGGTTCAGACACAGATTCACACAGCCTGCACAGCAAGCCACTGAAAAAAGCCAGTCATGACATATCCATCCTCATTACTGTTTAAATGACAACTGTGGTGTACTAACTAAAGAGGGATGTCCTGAAAAGTCCTGTTCTTTGTTTCCTTTTGGAAAGATGGGCACTCAGTTCTTCCCTTGCATAGATTAGCAATTGCAAAGTACGGACTACACGAGCCTCCATTACCTTTTAATGCACTCTGACAGAAACACAACCAGGTCAATTATGCAAAATGCATCCAGGATACCATGACTCAGAAGGAAGGACTCCATTTCATGTGTAAGTAGTTTCTGGTAAAAAGTCAACACACACTCCCCATTTTCTAAATCTGGCATCTTCAGGGACAGAACCACAGCAACTCTGTCACCAACAAATTCCTCATGTGCTTCTCCTCTGTTACCACAAACTATAGCAATTCCTGCTACGCAGCAACTTCTCCACCCCAAAGTCTGCTCCTGTGTGCTCTAAAGGCTTTTAATACACAGCTACTTCAGGAGACACCTTGTGAGCTTTTTCTGTTTTAGTCACCGAACAAAACCTGAATCCACTGGGGTCAGAGGAGGGGCTGATCCCAAAATTGTGAGGTTTCCAGACCTTTTCATTGCACTCTGCATGCCTGTCTAGACTACATTCTCGCAAGACACAAAAACATATTCAAGCAACTGTGGTAACAGATATAGCTGACTTTCAAGGACCTGTTGTACACAAAGAAGCTAACAAGGCTTTCAAGAGATAGTAAATAACTATATTCCGCAGACAGCACAAAAGGTTACAGAAAACCTTTCTACTTAGCACTCACTTCATGTTAGACCCTTTGAAAGGGGATTTGAGTGAAAAGTTCTTGTTTTTAATAGTGACAGGAATTTAATCAGAAAACGAAATTCTGGGCAGCATCATACTTTATTGTCAGAGCATGTTAATGACATGAGACTCTTAAGTGCTTTTCCTTATCAAATAGAAGTGGCATTTCATGCAGGAGAGGTACTGATTGGGCTGTACCCCTTGGAGGCTGATAGAGTGAGAGGTGGTGATCAATTTTAAAAGGTTTCCCAGTTAATGAGACTGCTGGTAGGCATTGATCTCCTCAGGAAAATTGTGATGTTGCAGCTACAGATCTTACAGAGGACAGACTAACAAGGGAGCTTATCTTTTGAAATGGCTCTATAGGCCATGACTTTCAGAGGTCACTGCTTTGCATGCAGCTCATGACCTTCATTCCCCCATTCCCAGCAAGAAGAGGAGATCAAAATACTCCAGCAGGACAGTGAGGAAAGGGGCACAACCTCCTATTTGTTCTCTTCTCCTCTAGAGGAAGGGTCTTAGAGAAGGGAAGTAATGAGTCGCTCATTTTTGCATGGTAGGCAAAAGCATATCTTTAAATACCAAGCGCTTCTATGCGAACGTGCTGCTAATAACCAGCAGTACTTCAATGGAGTTACTTCACAAAATCTGAAATGTCACTCAGAAGCTTTTCATCACTCTTGGATGCCGTTCTCCTTAATGCCAACGTTTCCTAGCAAAGCATCCTCAACAACATCCAGTGGCACACCCTCCTCTTCCTGTGCCCACCAGAGAATTCCTTCAGACCAGGGAAAGCACTGGTGTCACTGTGTCTGTTGAGGAATACATTCTGCACAGGCAGCTCAGTGTCCAGCTGCAGGTTGAGCTCTGGGGGCTGGAGCTCAAGCCCCAGGCAAAGGACCATGAACTGCCCCCTTTTCGCATAACAAAGGGCCTGGGGACCTGCGACATGGCCAGGGGAATGGACACTGGGAGACACGGCAGGAGCTGATGAATCCCAGACTTCCCTGTGCGTAGACAGTGGGGGGATAAAAGCCCAGGGGTTCCTTTGTTCAGGGTCCCTCCTCGGAAGCACCAGCTCAAGCTGCTATTTTGTTATTTAGTTATTGCTTCATGATTAAAATATTTTAAGTATCTGGACATCTGAGACTCTGCAATGGGAAACCTGGGGTTGAACTGGTAGGGAAACCTGGTTTGAACCTGGTGTGACTCTGTGAGCTTGGTGGGTGTGACTGCAAAGGGGCCTCAGTCCCAGCTCAGGGGGTGCCAGAGTGACTGATAGAGTGGCTCCTGGATGGTCAGACAGGCAAGTTTCCTTAACACTGCAGCATGCAAGGGCTTTGCTCAACCAAAATTGCACTCACTGGAGGTAGGTTTCCAGCTCACTGCCTCCAGGTGTAGTATCTACAGGGCGCTCCTGGGGTACGTTCAATACATAGTACATACAAATAATGTTCTGGTAGTTAAACATAAACTCAAGCAATGGAGCTTGAGACACTCCAATGATCAGTCCATCTTCACTTCAATTGCATCAGAGATGACACCAGCTGAACGCTCACAAGGCTTTCCTTAACCCATGGACAGAACGGCTGCCAGCCAGTGCCCAGGCAGCCAGAGCTCCTGCACCACCTGGGACTACCTGGCTGCCCACATAGAATCTGTTCGGTTGGAAAAGACCTCTACGATCATCAAGTAGATGATCACCATTAACCCAGCACTGCCAAGTCCAGCACTAAACCATTTCCCTAAGCATCACATCTACGCGTTTCTAAATACCACCAGGGATGGTGACTCAACCATTTCCCTCGGCTGCCTGCTCCGATGCTTGGCTACCCTTTTGGTGAAGGAATTTTCCACTTGTGACCATTTCCTCTTTTCCTGTGTTTCAGAGGGTTTGGGCCTGCTTTTGACAAAACCAAACCTACTTGTAATGGAAAAGAGCACTGACAGCAGAATTCATTTCACCCTAAGCAAAAAAATTTACAGACAGGGAAGGTGAAGGAAGGGAAGAGATATGTGTCTGTTCATAACTGAATATACCTTAAGATAAAAAATCAGATTAAATGGGAAGACAAGAACCCTGACAACCCCCTGAGGAAAAGCAAGGCCCATAACTGAGGACCTTGCACTGCAAAGATCTGATGTGTCTGTTGTTGATTTAGGCTCAAAGAGAATCAAAGTGTCTAGTCTGTCAGAAACAGGCAGAGATCTAAAGTTGTGTGTGTTCAGAATTCCTGAGGAATCAAGGTGTGTGTGTGTAGACATCCACACCAGGATAAACAGCAAGCCAAACACCACTATCTAGAGACAAATGCTGGCAACATATTAAGGGAAAGAGCTGTGCCTAAAGCCAAATGGGAAGAAACAAAAGGAAAAATACAAGAAAAGCTGAAATCAGTGACAAAGCACTAAAATGTCTGTACATTAGAGAACAGAGTCTGGGCAAATGATGAAGGAACCGGAGCTACTAGCATGGGACAAAAGTGACTCCTTTAAAGGTCACAGAGGAGGAAAAAGCAATCAATCAGGCTAAGAATACAGGTGAGTAATTTCAGAAGCCAAAGATAAAAAAGGTAAAGGTGACTAAACAGCATTGTGTGTTAATTATGTGATAGAATCAGTTTGGATTAGTTAAAAACAAATAAATAGGGTAGAGTGAATGGGCAAGGCAGGAATTTCACTGCCAATGGAATTAATTATATCAGGACTTAGGCTGCATCTAAATCTGACATTAAGGAGGTATTCTTGGGAAATAGGTCTTTACAACAGATCTCCACATTTAAGCAGGACTATGCTAAATAGAGGAAGTCCTCATTATTTACATGTGGGTTAGACTTCTTTACTAATCAACAAAATAAATGGGTAGAGATGTAATTTAGATTCCTTTTTGATAATTAGTCTTGCATTGAATGATTACATATCGATTCAGTTAGAGAAAGAAAGCACAAAGTCATTTTATAATTCACAACTTTCATTTCAAAGTGTATGTTTTAGGAAGCTAAGAGAGGTCTAGAGAACAAAATAAGGTATGGAGGAGGCTTGCATATTTCTCAAAATTATAAAATCTTTGAGGCTGGAAGGGACCTCTGGATGTCATCTAGTCCTACCCTTTGCTCAAGCAGGGCCACCTTGAGACAGCTGTCCAGAACTTTTGAATATCTTCAATGATGGAGAATCCACAACCTGCCTGGGTAACCTGTACTCATGTTCAGCCACTCTCAGAGTAAAAAAGTGTTTCCTGATGTTCAGTAGAAACCTCCTGTGGTTCAGTTTGTGCCCATTGTCCCGAAGTCAAAAGTTTCAAGTCAAAAATTGAAAAAACTAGCAGCAGAAGTCAAATCCTTCCTGAGCTCCAAACCAGGAAAAAAAATGCAAACCAATAAATAATATTAAATAATAATTAAAAACTCAAACGAACAAAACAGAAGGACAAGTAGATACAGAATTTTAGGTAATAAGTTTCAAATTTTACTTACTACTTTTGATCTGCAAGAAACATTTCTCTTCTTTGCATTTCTTCTTGTCTTTTTTTAACTTCAAGTCTCTCTGCCTACAGCATTAAAAACAGGAAAACATACTTGAGTTTTCCAATAAACCAGAAACAAACATCAATTATTTCAATTCCAATATTTAAATATTTTGGTTTTTAAACAATCTATAGCAGTTGGGTGCAGAAGTGACCCAATCTCAAATTTAAAAGTATTCACTCATGAACAAACATCTCCTAGTCAAGAGACCTGTTTAAAATAGAAAATGGCATGGTGGTCCTAGTACCCATCCACCCAAAAGGCCTTGTGAGCCTTCACAGCTGTCACAGCACAGCCCTGCTGGGGGACATTTCGGAGTGCAACCTTGGTCCTTGCAAGAAGGTAGAAGACCCAAACCACTGCACCAAAGCAGATGATAGTCCTGTGGCACTGAGAGTGCAGTGATGTGAGTACATGTAGCTCACAGACCTGACCTGCAGGAGCACTAGGTACTGGCCGGTTGAATACATTCTAAGAAGGATGAAAAGTGGGAGACATTTGTACTTAACCAGCATTTTTCTGCCTCACATACCATATCTGGTTCAAGAGTCAACCAAATCCTTGACACATAAAACTCCTCTGTAAGTCTGGATATCACACAAATGATTAAGTCCTTTAATATAAAATTGCACATAATTTCCAATGGAAGTATCATCTAACCTGCCCAAACCCCAAATTCAAGTAGAATAAAACATTGAAATAAAGCAAAAACTGGACAACATGCTGCAACAGCACTACGCAGTTCAAGCTAAATTCCAGTGAAAAGGAGGCCAGCCAAATTTTTGTTTTGGCTCACAGATTGCAGTTAGGTCCAGTGGGAAGAACAGTTAAAAGGCAGTTCAGTGTATGAAAAGAACAAATTAGAAGTGCCAACCTGAGATTTCAGCCCACTATATTTTGAGTTCCCACACTGCAGTTGATGGGGGGATGCTCCAGTAAGAGCGCCCAGGCAACGATCACAACAACTCGCGTGTGGAGCAAAATACAGCCTCGGACTGTCACTCTGCTCATTGCCCATCCTCAAAATGAAAAAAGGTAATTACTCGGTAACCCAGCAACCAGACATTGCTCTGAATTAAGTGCCCTGGAAATTTCAGACAATACCTTGCAGAGATGAGAAGGGAAGTGTAGGTGAACACGGCCCCTTTGGCCAGAGCCCCAAATCAGGGAGAGAACACTGTGCCTGATCAGAGGTACTGTGCAAGGACAGGGAGAATGAGGAGGGTTAAATGTGTAAGGGGATAAGGGGTGTCAAGAACAGGGCTGAAAGTTCCAGCTTCATAATCTTCTTCCTGTTCTGCTATCAAAAACATTTCAGAAAAATTACAGTTCTACTGGCAGTTACTCAATTACTTTGCCTTTAGCTATTTCAGGATGCGTATTTTTTAATTGGATAAAGAATGACTGTCTGAAAGAGATTTGCAAAACAAGTGCAAATTCCTCCTTTGCATGCATTGGATTAAGAAAAAAATCCTTTCAGATGTCTGCAGATAGGAAAAGAGTCACTATGTTGTGTGATGACATAAACTGCTGGAAGGCAAAAGACTTAGAAGCTGTTATTTGGAAAAAGACAGTGGGAAATAAACAAAAGGAGGAAGGCGAATCTCTGAATAAGATGTCCTGTTGTTCAGTCATTTGACATGCAGAGACAGTGACAGAACGTATGACATACTGATGCAATTCAAAAATTTAACCAAACTGTAGTAGGGAGCATCCCTACACAGTATGGGTGAATTTAGAGAGTTCAAGGGATATATTGTTTGCTTCTAACCTAGACACAGATGATGTTTTAGGCTAAAAAACTCCCACTCATTTGTGCAGCTTCACAATTTACAGGGAAAGAAAGGAAAGGTGGAAAAGAAATCTTATGGCTTCTGTTATTGTCAAAGGTGATGCTAATACCCCCAAGACACCAACCATAGCTCCCAGGCTTTTCCCCAACACTGCCCAACACCACAAGCTGATGCCTTCACCTCTGAAAAAGCACTGGATGTGGGATCCACCATCATATTGCAAGGCTCTTGAAAGTTCAAAATAAAAATCCAAAAAGTTCCAAAAAAATCCAAAGCTCGCAGGACTTGTTGTCTAGCTCCTAGCAAGTGACACCTAGAGAACAGTGATATTAACTTTGATAAATACAAATCATCGGTAGCAACCCTGTTTCCCACTAGCTAAAAAAATAAGGGAATATCCTGCAGCTATTCTATCACCAGAATGGTACCTGAAGAAAACTCCAGCATCTTGAAATTACTCACTTGTGGCTGGTGTGACTAATTCTTACCCTGGAAGCTTACCCTAGGACACCCGCTTAGGATGCATGCAAGTGACAGGAGACAGGATGGGGACATTCTCTAACTAATGACAGTCTATCAATAGACATTGCCAAAGCACTCCACATTTGGCACCATGTTCGAAAAGCCAAGAGTGGAACAGCTGTGATACTGAAGGTAAACACATTGAAAAATGTTAGCAGAAGGTCTGCAAAGTGCCCAGTTTTAACAAATTCCTGAAAAAAAAGGCCATTCATGATGATTAACACAGTCAAGTTAAAGAGCACATGATTTGATAAAGAATAAAACTAAATTACAGTTTATCCTAAATAAGACAGTTTCTGAAGGTGGCAGGACTGTTTACTATATAATGTAGGAGGAAAAAAGCTGCATGCAGTAGAATTACTCTGAGCCTTTTCACTTCAAATTGTTTGAATCTCCTAATATTCAGTCAAGACCTAAACTATACAACGCAAGGCTAAAGGCAGGGTAACAGCAGTAGAAATTCAGTGACAGGAAACAGAAATATCCAGTGCACTGAAGTCATCCAATTTTACATACAGCACAAATGAGAAAAGTTTAAAAAACAAGAAGCCAAGCATCAGCTGCTTGCTTATTTTTTTGGGAACTCTGACAGTCCTTTCACCCAATAGACACAAAGGAAATTATGGTCCAGTCTGGTCAAACACTGTGATGTGAAGGGCTGCACAAAAGATACCAGCTGCAGACATCTACTACTAATGTGCAAATAATAAAAAAACTATTTCCCATGTACTTCTACACTCTCTGCAGATTAGACACACACCTCAGCGTCAGGGAAAAATACAGAAATAGGGAATTCCCTGCTCACGTTACAAAGTCTTTTCCAAATTATTTCAGTGAGCACTCTGAGATCATTAGCTTTGAATACCCAAACTCATGCAGCCCACGGTTATGCCATGAACAAACCACAACAGTCCCAGGACAAGCTGCCTGTCATGAAGTGCATGGGAGACGTGACTATTTGTTCAGACAAGGTGGTCCCATGGAGCACAGAATGAAGAATTTTTCCTTTCTCTGGGAGCTGGAGAGAGACAAGGTAGATGCCAAGAGCATTGGTATTCCAGCACCTAATAACCCTATGGTTAATTAAAGAATGACAGAGACAGGCAGGTGGACTCGTACACATGGTGAGGCAGACCTTCCATATTTGGGTACTGCTTTGGCAGACACACAGTCTTCTCTTGTTCACAAAGATAATGGGAAAGTGGATGCTGCTTTTCTCTGCAAAACCAGCATTAAAGCAGTAACATAAACAGATCCTAAGTTCACAAGCAGCACTGACTCACAGTACATCATCCTTACAATCGAGGAAGAACTGAGCTGAGTACCAGCACCCATTCTAGTCATCGCACATTAGTCTGTAGGGCTTCACCATTCATGTTTGTTGGCAAAGAAGCTTTCCAGCTGTGAAAGTTCCAGGGCTCCTGCTGATAAAGCTGGCTAGCTATTATCTCTTCCCAGACTGTCACACAACTTGGTTTTTATTGAATGATTAATAACCTTGAGCAAAAGAAGAGCTGGCCAGCAAGAAAAGACGGCCTGTGAACCTGCAGAAAGACATGCTCCCAGCCAATGCCCTACAGGTGCAGTTGAATACAAATCTATCACTTCAAATAAAAAGCTCCTTTCTTTTGGTAAACAGAGCCCAATGCTGGTTGTACAGCACCAGTAGGACCCCTGTCATTCTCAGGTCTTGGGAGTCTTTCATCTTCAGGCAGGGTGAGATAGCCAAATTGACACCTTCTAGTTGCTTTCCAGCATGCTCTTCTTAAACACAAGGTTGAATTTTTAATACTTAATAATCGTCCAAGAAGATATCTTCATTGGCTCAATGACTATTGTGAAAGACAATCTGAATAAACAAATTCAAATTAGGAGTTCCCTTTCAAGCACCTCTGTTTTGTTTGATTGCTTTGTGGGTACATGTTTGTTTAGTCAAATTAGACAGTCTGTTTGGCAAAGATGTTTGCTGCAATGTTGCATCCTCCTTCAGAAAAAACAGATACTTACAGTTTTACTATCTGCAACATCTATAAAGATTTTATAATCTGTGGGAGTGAAGCTAAGGAAATTAAGGAGCGAGAAAACAGACCTGATACATCGATATATTTTTCAGGTGTAACTAGAAATTACAGCAGTGTTGTAACATTTTTCTTGTCCAATGCCCATGGGCAAACAACATATATTAAATAATTAATCCACTCTCTTCCACTGCTATCACCACTGCTTGTGGAGCTATATAAGAGACAGCTAACAACATTTTCAGGTGATAATATTTATTGTTCCTGTGAGCTATTGTGTATGGGCTTATGCCCGAAGTATAATGCTAACCACTGAAAGACCAGGAGCAGACTAAGCCTTACCTAGAGGCAATTGCAGTTTTTTTGTTTATGCACGCCCTTGTACGCCAACCAGTATTGACTACTTTTTAATTAACTCTCAACATTCAGTTTCTGCACAGAAAATCATTTTTACTGTTGCGGAGACAAAACTTGCAAACCTGAAATCTCCCTTTCTCTCCTTGTTAATGCGCACATCAGTATCACACTCTCTCTCCTTTCTTTTTTTCATTTAAATTCCACACTGCATTCTCAAGCAAGTACTACCTGGTTGCCACCAAGGAGACACAAATGAACTTTTACAAAGGGTGGTGCAGCACAAAGGATGAGAGGATGCTTTGTGAGAATAACAAGAGAAAGCAAAGAAATTCAAAATAATACAAGAAAATTTGAAAGTGAGCTATCATTGGTGTCAATAGGTGGAGAAAATCAGAAGGAAGAGTGATCTGACCTATTAGCAGGACACTTGTGTGTGCAAGCCACAGAAGGGCTGGAGGGGCAGTTGAATTTCAGGGTGCTCTCGGCACAATGCAGGTAGACTACATTGACCTTTTCATGATTTGGATATCTTTTCCATCATGACAGGCTGGATTTTCTAGTATTCTTCCCATGTGCACAGGCAGTTATGGATTTCTATAAGGTCTTTGTGCCAATTGCTACAATCCAGTCTTAGAGAGGGAGCTCATGCCAGCGTGAACCATATAACCTGCACACACAATGTTACTCCTGACCTTTGTGTTCTCCCATTCTGCCAGCTCTTCTAGATGGATGCAACTGAAAGGCTGGAGTTTCTGATGAGCCAAAGGAACACCCAAGTCCCCAAAAACACCAGGTCAGGCATCCTTCAGTCATCTACAAAGAGGAGGAGGACAGTGTATCCTAATTCCTCGATGCGGGGTTACCACTTAATTTAATTAGCCAGTTCCAGGTAGTTCGGCAAAATCAGGCATCAAGACGTGAACTGCTATATGGCTTCAAGTCTGCAGTAACCAGATTTACCTTTTCTCTCTGAATTGCTTTCTTTTTCAGGATTTCAGCTTCTTCAGCTGCTTTTTTTGCTTTTACGTATTCTTCTCTCTTGTGCTGCATGACATAAACATAGGAAGTTATTTTACATATTTATATATACAAGGAATACATAAGGTAACTTGACTCCTATAGTGCACATCTTTCAAATCTAAAGTGTGTTTGGGGAAACTTTCTGGAATTTTTCCCTTAAAATGAGACACTGAATAATTCAGGCTGTGCAACAGCTACTCCAATATTGGCTTTAAGAAGGCTGTGAAATCTAGGACTGATAAATGGGCATCCATGCAAGGACTCACACAGCTGATTGATAACTTACAAGCATTTATACCTCTTGCAACAGGAACAACATTTCCACAGAAGCAGGGGATAGGGGGGTACACTGATCAATTAGTCCAAGTGTAAGCAGCATGCCCGAAGATACAGCACGGCATTTAAGTGGCTTTACAACTGCACTGGTTGTTATTTCACATATCATCTGTGATACAGATTGCTACATATTTATGGACAGATTCCTCATTTTCTTTGGTGCAGAACATTAGTTTCTGATTTTCTGCTGCTTCCTTCAGGTTTCATGACTTTCTCCTGTCAAGCAGCTGTGCGTTCATTTTATAGTCATATAAAACACTTCACAAAAAGATTTCTTTTGAGTTTAAAAATAAACAAACACATTTTTTCTTACTGACCTTTTTCTGGTATTTAGATTGCATGAGAATCATTTGTTGGTTTTGTCTTACTTGAGCTTCTGATTCGTTTCCACCTTAAAAAAAACCAAAAATATAAATGGCATTTTGTATGAGCATTTTAACTGCAAATGCCAGTCATTTCAGAATACAGCAATATAACAGATTGGATGTATGCATATACAGGAAATTTTTCATAATTACAGTAGCTGTCTGACATTAAAGAGAATAGATAGGAGACCTTTTCGATCATTTTATTCATCCATCAAAAGCACTTGCCTATTATTTACAGAGCACCCACTGTATCATCCAGTCTACCAACAAATATGTCCCTACAATATATGATCAGTTTACTGAGGAACTATTCCATTTTCAGAAAATCAGTCATGCTTTGCAGGTGAGTTTTCATTTTCTGATCCAACTATCCCCACCTTTGCTCAGTTTGTCACACACATACAGTCAGAAATTCTATCACTAAAAAGTTTCTCTTTTATCAGATTTAGGATCTTGGATTCTGCCAGCTCTAATGGGATGCTATCATTTTAATATTTTCTAATTAATGTCTTGGGGCTTGAGGAAGAATCCCCTTTCTGAAATAGAACTAAAAGCCTTTTCCCACAGACTTCACATTCATATCCAGGTAGTAGATGGTGTCCTTTTCCAAAGGCATGGACTCGCTTTTATGAACATCTAAAACTCTGGCCATAATATTCAGCCTTCAATAAAAAGAAACAAAAACCCCACAAACAAATAAACCAGCCACACAAAGAAAGTGATACTAAGTCTTAAGGGATGGAGGGAGTGACTTTGATTCTATTACTCTGCTCTATTTTCCAAAGTATTTTCTTGCTTTAGGAAAGGAAATAATTTATTCCCTCAGTTGTTGCAAAAAAATAACAGCAGCCCTCGCTCCATTCTGAAGATGAGGGCTGTATTTTGCCAATTTATTGTTTTCATGAGAAATTCCCCTCTGTGTGACTCATAATTCTATAGAAGCAGATAAACCATTCTGTGCTACCTAAGGTGCCTGATATCCTGTGCTGTACCAAAAGCAGTGTGGGCAGCCAGTCATGGGAGCGGATTCTGCCCCCCTGTTCTGCTCTGGTGAGAGCCCACCTGGAGTCCTGTGTCCAGCTCTGGGGCCCCCAGGATAAGAAGGACATGGACCTGCTGGACTGAGTCCATAGGAGGGCCTCAAAGATGATCAGAGGGTTGGGGCATCTCTCCTGTGAAGACAGGCTGAGAGAGTTGGGGTTGCTCACCCTAGAGAGGAGAAGGCTCCAGGGAGACCTCCTAGCAGCCTTTCAGTACCTGAAGGGGCCTACAAAAGAGCTGGAGAGGGAATTTTTGTAAGGGCATATAGTGATAGGACAACAAGGAATGGCTTTCAACTGAAAGAGGAGAGATTTAGATTGAATATCATAAAGAAATTTTTCAGTATGAGGTGATGAGGCACTGGCACAAATTGCCCAGAGAAGCTGTGGATGCCCCATCCCTGGCAGTGTTCAAGGCCAGGTTGGATGGGGCTTTGAGCGACCTGGTCAAGTGGAAGGTGTCCCTGCCCATGGCAGGGCAGTTGAAACTAAATATTTAAGTTTCCTTCAGACCCAAATCATTCTAAGAAATGTAAGACAACTATACTAGACCTTTCAGGAGGGATCACTCTAGTCTAAAGGTAGCTTTCTCCATTTACTAATGGAAGGTAACTAATCTTTAGGTGTTTTTGTGACATTCATTGAAATGGAGATCAATTCCTTAAGTGTGGAAACATTTCTATGGACACAAATAAATCCCTAAGATAAGTTCTCAAGAGAGATCGGCCATACAGTATACAAGCAATAAGCTTAGAGTAGCAATATGCATACAGCTGGCATTGTAGAGTGTCTCTACCCAAGGTCTAGAAAATAAAACTTCTGCTAAACAAGTTTTGAAACCTCTTGGATGCTTAATCTTTCTCTTTTTTTAGCCTTTTACTGGCAAAATTTCTTGTGTGCACCGTAGTTTTTTTGTATGTACTGATGGACATTGTCTCGGAACAAATGTTTTTCTGATCATTATTAGAGATTGCCTATAGCCTTTCAGCCAGGGTTAATTCATTCAAGTTGGCTTGGCTGTAACACGTCAGATGCTTTACTGAAGTCAGAGTGTGTTGTGATCATATAAAATAATACTGGAAAAGAGACGGTTGCATTTATCAAGCATGATTTGTTGCTCCACTCATTGCTTATGGAGGAGACTGGAACTTGCATCCTTCATTGCTCTCATCTCTCCATGATGCCTGAAAGTTCGCCAGTCAAATATTACAGAGTTGAAATCCAGAACACTTATTTCCCTATGGAAATCACAAGTGTGAAAAACTTCAACTTTAAGAAACTTCAACTTTATTTAGAGATTTTATTTAGTGATTTGGACTAGATGCGTAGTCCCTTAAAAT
Source organism: Pachycephala philippinensis (assembly GCA_013397055.1). Lineage (NCBI taxonomy): Eukaryota > Metazoa > Chordata > Aves > Passeriformes > Pachycephala > Pachycephala philippinensis. The sequence continues at coordinate 1,315,403 of VWZT01015863.1, forward strand.
CACCGTGAGAAAATAACACATGATACTTTTTTCCCTTAATGAGTATCTGCAGTGGTGAAATTAGAGATGCCACTTCAGTTCCAAATTTGTTCCTGTGGAAATTATACGTCCTAATAATCTTCACACCTTACTTCTTTTCAGAGGCACTGAACACAGTGCCTCTGTCTCAGTCTCCAGGAGCCTAAGTGGCAGCTAGACAGTGACTGAAGACATCATATTCTTACTTTCTTTTTCTTTCCCTTCTTAAGTTGCATCTTTCCCAAGAAAGTTTTTAAATGCAGTGGGGCCAGAAGAAGTTAAGACTCTCGACACTCAGTCACTGCAGCTTTGACAGCACACCCTCAGTCACGCAGCCAGCCCGCACACATTCTGCACAGAAACCACACACCAAACTTCTGCTTCCAGATTTCACTTTCTTCAGCAAAAAGCTCTGTGGTCTTCTTGTGACAGAAGTATGTCTTCTAGGAACCACTCACAAGCAAGAAGCAGGTGTTACACACGAACTCACAAAGACTCCTGGCCACATGACTGCACGTGATGGTGGGAATACAGGGCACTGCCACCACTGCAAACAACTGTGACAGCTGCAGGGCAGAACATGTGGGACCAGGATCACCTTGAGCTAAAAACCAACTCTGGGTTGGAGTCAGTTCGGATTCCTGTGTCTCCCACCTGCTGTCTATTTTTATACACTGTACACCACTGCAAACTTATCTTGTGTAGCCTGGCAGAGAAAGAACTTAATGTGCAGGTCAAGGCAGGCAACATCCTGCACTGTGCACCCCAAATTCTCCTACAACAGCCAAGGTAAGGAAGGCCAGCTCTTCTTTTCTAAAACTTTTTCAAACTAAGTCTGAAATATCACTAAATTCAATGCTTATAGTGGTTGCAATTCAAGATATCTCCTACACTTTTCTCTCAGTCATCTAGAAGACATCTTGGTTATCTTAGCAAACACATCAGTTATGTTCAGGGTGTCTTAAGTTCTTGCAGTTTTTTACCCTGTTTCTCATTTACTTGTCTGCTTTTATCTTTATAAAATTGGTAGTACAGAGCTTCACACACATTTAGCCTGCAAATGCTGAAGCTGCAGGGATCACTTTGGCCAGCCAGCAGCCAGGAAGGCACACACAGTAACACAGAGGAGTTTTCTTACGGGTAACTGGAGGGTCTCCAACGTGCAGTCCATCTGCACACTAATGACAAGTGTGTACTCCCTCAGAGACATGAACCACACACAGTGTAAACAGCAGGAGGGTAAATCCACCTGTTTTCCCCAAATGTTAGTACAGATTTTCTACTCTGATCTTGACAGATTTCTTGAGTGACAATCTGTGCTGTTTTGTTTCAGAAACATCTTCCTTGCCATGATCATCAAGAAAGCACAGAGCACATACGATAGGCTCATGTCAGCCCTTATTGACACTGAATCTCTTTAATAAGTAGCATGAGAGAAAAAGTGAAAAATATCTCATGTCCTGGAAAATAAAATTTTGCAATTCACAATTGCTGATTTACATGTCTTACCCAGTCTCCGTGGCACCAATGTAATTGGCCCCGGCCTGTGTTGTTTCTTCCATTGCTCCAGGTCGTCGAGCTCTTTCTTAGCAACTGAGCAGGTATAAAAAGAAATAAATATATGGAAGTTAGTAGGAATATTAAAAAGCAGCCATTATTGCTAATTTCATGTAATCCTGAAGACCATCTAAGAATAAACTTGTTCTCAAGGGATGCAGACACCCCCAAAAGAAGTTACTCAGTCGCTTCAATCATCAGCTAACAAGGCAAACATTTTCCCTAACTTGAGACTGTAATGGTGAGCAACCCTAGGACTCAACCCCAAAAGCAAAGCCTAAAACAGCTAAGAGACTGCTAATAGACTGCTTTTTAACCCCTGGGAACCTGTAGGTAAGTGCCACAGTATTTACTCCTGCAGGTAAAGCAGAAGTTACGATTAAGATGTTATTGCTGCATAGAGGGAAATCCTTGTGGTGTAATGCTTCCCAGCAGGGAAATGAAAAGTAATTTTCCCTCCCAACCACATGCTCCCTAAATAAAAACAGGAGGAATGCATGAATCAGGTTCAAATTAAGACACTTCAGCATAGGCGCCCACATGTGAGATGGGCAGCAAGCTCCCAGTGTAGTCAGTGGAAGTCAATAGAGCCGGGGTGCAGCCATATGCTCTAGGATGGCTGGCTGATTTAACTTCTCTCTTCATCGACTGACAGTGGAAAAAGCACAACAATTCCTTTCAACAGAAAGGCCAACAAAGCCCATGGAAAGAGTAGCTGTGTTTTACACTAGCACTTTACTTGCTCTAGGAGCTCATTGCACTCTTACTAACCGTATTTCCTAACGGCTGCGTATGGCTATCAGAGGCTAACACCAGCCCTCCTCTAATAGGATAAAGCCAGTATTTGTGTAAGCTTCTAAAGAGACCCAAAAGACACACCAGCTTTTTATTTCACCTTTAAAAAAAGCATTTAAGTAGAGACTGCATTCAGTGAGGTCCTATTTCTGCCAGCATCCAAGACAGAAATTACTTGACATGCTTCAGACCTTTCACACTGGTGCCACAAAGTGAAAACAGATCTTTATTAGAGCAGCAGCACCTTTGCTGTTAACATCACATTCAGGTCTAAGATGATCTGCTGCTATTCATCCTTCCAGAAGATTATAGTTTGGTTTATGATAAGTCCATTTTCTTTCTTGCAACCAAAGGAAACCCAACCCATAGCAGCCTCCTGGTGAAGCATTTCAGCCAAACTCACAATGTTTGAGAAGAAAGGGTTTAACTGCACCATTTCCTTGAGGACTTAAGACATGAGAAGTGCTGACTCACACTCCTCCAGCTTTCATATCTTGCATAAATCAATGCCCAGGAGTGTAGGACTGCTGTGCTCAGTCACCTCTGTGTACAGAATTTATTTCACAACTGACTCTTGCTGTAACTTTGCCAATAAAAGATTTCAACATATGCCTGATCTTTCTGTTAGAGGTTCAGGGTGTTCCTGCTTAGCTACTTTCACCAGCAAGACTCAAAGCCAAGCAAAAGTAAATACTTTTCATCTAAAATGACTTTTACCAGCTTCAGAAAAGACCCATCTACAACCCTTAAATGCATGTTCAAGAACCAACAGCAGCTGCAGTTGCTTTTGTTTCCACATAGGAGTATTTTCAAAAATATTTCTTATTTATATTTTTGTTCTTCCTCTTCCTAACCCTGTTCAAAGAGACTGTTCAAAGTTCTCTGTTATGAATTCAATCCTGTAAAAGTTGGATAGAGCTAATTCCAGCATAGTCTTGTAGAAACCATCTTGAACAGCTCCAGCACTGAAATTATCAAAACCTTTCTGAACAAGATTCATTCTGCATGAAGTGAAGTCACATGATGAGTCAATCTTCAGAAAAGCTACATGATGATAGAGAATGCTCATAGCACTGGCTTTACTGTCATAGCTGTACATATAAAAGCATTGTAAAAATGAGGATAAAAGTTGCTATAAAATGCACAAACCCCTAAAGTTATTAAAGTATAAATATTATATATATAATTCAAGTATTATGATATTAGACAACGTAACTTACTTTGCTGCAACTGTTTTCTTCTCGTTTCATTTGGAGTTACCACGATATATGGGCCAACACTAAAATGAAATAACACACTCTTATTTTTCCTGTTTACACAAAACTAGGACTAGAATGAGTTCCTTCATCAGCAAAGACAGTTTTCTGCTGCTAGAGCAAACAACTTCATATAAAAACTGGTATTTATTCTGGTTCAGCTCCTCAGGAATTTTTGTTAAGTACTCTAGAAATACTTGTTATATTTGGAATTGGCAGCAGTTACCAAGGATAATATTTTCAGAAACTTTTAGCATAGCCTTTGCTGTTCTTATTCAAGTCTTACTCTAGACTCGTGACCTCAAATCTCATGCATTTCAAATAAAATCACTTCCTTGAATCGAAATGCTCCATGTGGAAGACCACTGTCTACTGGGAAGAGCACTGGTGCTGGCAGTGCTACCCCGCACCTTGTGGGCACCAAGCACCTTGTGGACTTAAGCGGTCTGCCCAAAGGTTGTCCAAGGAGTGTGCAAAGTCACACTGTTTGTGATGGACTCAGGTGACTTATTCTCAGCCTGAGCCTCAGTTTCCTTGTCAGCCTTTTATTTTCAGGCACCAGGAGCTCCTTGGGCATATTCATCTTGCTGTCATGCCAAAGGTGTGACTCACTGAATCAGGACAAGAGCCCTGTTTTGCCAGACTTAATTCAAAATGCAGTTGCTGTCTCAAGGAGCTATCAATCTAATGTGACAGCAAAGAGGCAAGACTGGGTTCAGAGTGTATTAAGAGACTTGAGGTGATCAAAAGAGTGATGAAAACATGTCAGTTCCACTTGGAGAAGACAAAGGGCTTTATCTCCATGGTGTATTGCGTGGGTAGGAGTTCACACAGCTCCCACTCAGCAGAAGCTGTGCCATGGGGGTGCAGGTTTACCTGAAATGCACTAAGGAACAGTTGGCCCCACACATCGGAGTCTTGGCAGGGTTTTATATGCACATGTGGGCACAAATATTTCATCTGGCTTCATTGCAGGGAAAGCACAAGGAGAAGAACAGCCAGCAAAGAATAATTAGGGGTGAAGGCTGTGCCTCTTAAGGAAAGGCCACAAGGAGTGGCTAGAGGACAAGCTAGTAAGCAGAGAGAGCAGCTGGAAGTGTAAAAGTAATGAAACAATAAGGCCCAAGACTAAGGCTTAAAAGGGGAATGAAAATCATGCAAAGAGATCAAAGTGCCCAAAGCTGCCTGCTGCCGTATCACTGTAATTCAGGGTTTGGTAAGAGAGTATTTATATCCAATTACCTCTTTCTCTTTGAAGACTTATTCTAGGAGGATGTGGATTAATTTATGAGATTAAACTAGTAAAGATAGAGCCGTGAGCTTTAATGGTGCCATTTAATATGATCCTTTCCCTTTCTGCCAGCATACTCTGGTGCCCCTGAGACAGTGAGACTGTTCTGCACATCTCCACTGAATCCCAGACCCTTAAAGGCAGGAGTGAAGAGAGCAGCAACACCCCACTGGCATTCACCACACAACTGCAAACAATACTTAAAAGAAGCTTTGACAACACATCTCACTTACGGCATAACATTCCCCATCAGTGATGTTGTTTCAGATTTTTCTCTATTTGATTGAGTAGTAGCATTTCCAATTTATCCCAAAGTGCCTTTAACAAGCTGCTGCACAATTTATCTGTTTCTAGATTTTTTAGTAGCTTTTGTTGTTGTTTCAGATATTAAGATCATATTTCTCTCAAGTTCATGAACAAAAATTACTGAGTACCTTTTAAATTCCCCTCTCTTCCCTTTGGCAGTGATAAAAGTGGCTGAAATTGCAATGCTACACATCTTCCCCTCCCGAAAATCAAACAGTGCATCTGACACTGCTTCACAGCACTAGAGGGCAGAAGAGTTTTTATACCATGTACTTTGATGACTTCAAACAGCGTTTGTCTGGCTAATTTCTTTTAAGACATAATCAATTTTTTAAAAAAAGAAGGGACCTCCACTTGTCTGAACATGTATGAGAAATCACGGTATCAAATCTAGCCCTTTTGCCACAAATCATTTCCTTTATCTGCTTCTGCTTTTTGTCTGGAAGGCTCAGACCCCCGGAGGCCAGGTGGGGCCCACTCTTCTGACACCTGACCGTGGGCTCATCTTCAGAAACACAGAAGGACTGTACATGAAATATAGCAAAGATCAATCAGTTTATGAAAGAGGCAGAGGTGATGGTACATTTACCATCTGTTTTCCAAAAAGCAGATTAAGAGTCATTGTGTTTAAAACAGTGCTTATTTAAAAGCCAAATTGGTTTCCATTTTATTGAAATAAAGGCAAAAAAAATGAGGATGCCAAGTCTCCAGACGTGGAGGGAATGGGAGAAGAGGACACCAAGTTTTGTTTGTCTTTTATCTAATGCTTTGTTCTAGTTACTATTAAAAATTATAAGACAAAAAAAGGGAGGGAGGTGAGTTTATTGAGTTTATCTATCTTTATAGTGTTCACTTTGGTCTCTGGAAAGATATGTCAGAGTGTAGGTTTGGGTACTGGGATCAGAAATGGCCTTAAGCTGAAGGAGGGCAGGTTTGGGTGAGATACTAGGAAGAAATTCTTTACTGTGAGGGTGGTGAGGCACTGGCACAAGTTGCCCAGAGATGTTGTGGATTCCCCATCCCTGGAGGTGTTTAAGACCAGGTTGGATGGGGCTCTGAATAGCCTGGTCTAGTGGAAGGATTCCTGCCCATGGCAGGGGGGTTGGAGCTAGATGAGCTTTAAGGTCTCTTAAACAACCATTCTATGATTCTCTGATCAGGGGGAAGAAAGAGTAAGTATATGGTAAACTTCTTGTGGGAGGGGTGAAAGTCAGGGTACAAACTGGTTCCTTGCCTTTTAACCCTACAGGAGAGGAGCCAGATGAGCTGTTGCCTGAGAAACTCTACCTGCCCTATGAGTTCTAAAATCCGCACCTAATATCCGTTATTTTCTTGAGATTCTTTTTTTAAGGAAAGAAAGTTAATGCAAAAACCCACCACAACCTTGTGTTTTTATCCAGTTTGCAGGATATTGTATGTCATTTCTTTGTTCAGGCAAAACCTCTGATCCAGTTAAGCCTATAAAACCCGCTACAGCCTGTCAATTTAATATTCCAGTCAGTTTCTGGGTTGCCACAGTAGCCATAAGTCTGGAGCAAATTATCCTACTTACCTGGGGAGCAATTAAGGAAATGTGAAGATTTGAAGCTATCAGTGGTGTGCAGAATTTTGTGCTTTATACCAATATATGAAGTGCTTCAAAATCCACAGACAGAAAAGATTATAAAGAATTTAACTTCACAGTTTTCCTAATAATGATTCTAATTGTTATAAGACTTAAGCCTATCTTTGAGGTAGGGTTGTTTTATAAATACAAATACAGAAGTCACTGGAAAGAGGAGAAAGAACATCTTACCCCAGTTATAATCTTCAAAAAGAAAAATCATCTTCTGCCTTTATGGATCATATTAATCTTGATGAGTATTTTTTGTTTTATTTTCTCTGCAGAAAATGGGAATGTATTGACTCATTACACAGACTGAACAGATATTAATGAGAGTAAGAAAGTTATAACCCAATAAGAGAATGTATCTATATTGAAATAAAAAAAAGGAACTTCCTATGATTTTTCAAGCAGATACACATAATGTACCACAGTCGTGGGATTATAAGTACCTATATAACAATATATCATTGTGGTTTAACCCCAGCCAGTAACTAGGCACCACATGGCTGCTCTCTCACTCTGCCCCTCATGAGATGGGAGGGAGAATTAGAAGGTTTAAAGTGAGAAAACTCGTGGGTTGAGGTAAAGACAGTTTAACAGGTAAAGCAAAAGCTGCACACACAAGCAAAGCAGGACATGGAATGCATTCACCTCTTCCTGTGGGCAGGCAGATGTTCAGCCATCCCCAGGAAAGCAGGGCTCCATCACGTGTAATGGTGACTTGGGAAGACAAATGCCATCCCTTTGTGCATCTCACCCCTCCTTCTCCTTTCCCCAGCTATATAAGCTGAGCATGATGCCATATGGGATATACCTTTGCCAGCTGGGGTCAGCTGACCCAGCTGTGCCCTCTCACAACTTCCTGTGCACCCCCAGCCCTCTCTCTGCTGGGGTGGGGTGAGAGGCAGAAAGGGCCCTGACTCAGTGTCAGCACTGCTCAGCTGTAACAAACACATCCCTGTGTTATCAACACACTTTTGGTTACCAATCCAAACTGTAGCCCCATAGCAGCTACTATGAAGAAAATAAGCTCTACTCCAGCCAAAACCAGCACATACAGAGACAGATATAAAACATTTCAGTTGGGAGAAACACACAATACAGCCATAGATAATCTGCAATGATAGTTTACACTTTGAGTGATCAGCAACATAAGGAACACAATATCTGAAAACTTAAATTCTGAACCATGTGTGTAAGTCTACTCATCTAACTAGCTCAAGGACACCTTTTCAGTGCTTTCAAGGCATTGACGATGGCAACTTTTGTTCTACTTTCTTTCAGGTTTGTATAAAATAGTTTATTTCTAAAATTGAAAAACCACCTGAGGACTGCTGTTCACCAGTAATATTTTTTGCAGAGCTTTGCTCTTCAGTTTTTCCTCAAGTCCACTCCAGCCATCTACCACAGGAGAGATTTTCAAATGAAGTGTGAAATAGTTTAAAGAGTTACAAAAGGAATGGCTGTTATAAGCTATTTCCAGTCCCACTGTGTTTTATACCGCGGATGCATTGGCACATGAATGTCAGAGAGCTGAAAGCCAAATATCTTGCTCTGCTGGGCAAAGCGCTCTGCATAACAGACAGAAACTAAGGAGAATGTAGTTGGAGAGCAACACAAATGACTAAAGCTTGGGAAGAAGACCAGGGCAGATTCAGTCTGAGGAGGGACCTAGGGAAAGACATGGGTGAGGTACTGCGTTAGATAGTATGTTAAGACTGAATTTAAAAGAGAACAGAGACCAAACTGCCAAACTCAACTCTTGAATTTCCCTCAAAGATACACTAAGCTGAACTTTGCATTCATTTATCAGGAATTGTTTTAAGAGCTGTCAAGTCCACACTGCCACAAAGTATTGTTTTCACCAAGGCTCCCATGCCTGATGGAGTAGCCATATGCTGCTGAGCAGCGCAGAAGCTGCCAAATTAAAGGGCTACAAGATGCCAAATCCCAGCAAGCAGACAACTGTCCTGTAGGTATCCCTACTTTGCAATGCACACACAGCCAGATGCTAATGATAATTGACAGCCACAGTTCTAGACCTCAGCTGAGCAATATGCTCTGTGTCCCAGCAGTGCCATAAGCAGAGCTCTAGGAGGGTGTACAAATCTTGCATGCAGGCTTGGCGCTCTGGCTTTCCATCTTTATCAGCGGCATCATCTTACCAGTTTGCAGCTCAGAGACAAAAGTGATTTACTGAGGCTTAGCATTACACACTGTCTGATTCATCCTCCCTGCATGTGTGCTCTTAACATGAGAGGCAGAAAATGAACTACATTAGCAGCAAATGTTTATCACCAAAAAATTACCTCCATGGATTTTGTCCTGTGTTTGCCACAGGCCAGGAATGCACTTAATTACCACAGTTCAAATGATGTCTGGAAGATTATTACACAAGGGGAACTCACTTCTGTATCTGGTGCCTTCGGTTAACTACAGCTTTCATTAAGAACAGACAGCATTTTTGCCATTGTGAGGCTTTGGGTTAAAGCAAAGAGTTAAATCCTGAAGAAGTGAACTTGCAAGGGGGAAGAGTGAGAAGGGAGAGAGCAGCAGAGAGCAGCCCAGGAGAAAGTAGGAGTCAGAAATCTTCAGGAAAGAAACAGACCTGAGGTTCTGCTGTTACCCACATGCTTGTAGTGAAATTCCTGAAGTTAAAATTTGGTCCAAAGACTAAAACTGAAACTTGGAACTGAATTTCCAATAGTCTAGATGAGGCTCAGAGTCAGCAGCTTGTTGTGGTCTTAGCACATCAGAAAGAAGGGCAGGTGCTTCAGCCAGTACTCTATTTTGGACAATCTCAACCAACTTGTAAAGCTCCAAGGAAATTGCCACACTGAAGGATCAAATCAGGGAGCCAAGGGGTAGCTCTCAGCCCAAACTTGGCTCACAGCACAGCTTTCTCTCTCCTCTGAAAACACTAACGTGCCATTAGTCAGCCTGCACTTGTGGTCAGACCGCTACACCAAAGGGGCAGGGCTCACTGTGGCAGTGCTGTGGATCAGCACCAGACCCAGCTCATGCTGTCCCCATGTCCTAGAGCAGCTCAGTTCCCTCAGTGCAGCACAGTGCCACAGATGTAGGGAGCATGCCAGAGCCAGCAGGAGCACCTGGTAATCACTAGCCATGAGGAGCATGGAGCATCCATACGTGGGCAGGCCAGGCGCTGGGCTTGGCAGCACCAAGTGCAGAGCTGAGCTCTCCCCTGCAGAGGCGTGCGTGTGTTGCATGTCAGGCTTGCCAGCATGCCCAGAGAGCTCAGCAGGTCAGATGCTGTATCACATGAACATTGAGATTTAAGCCAGTGGCATGTTCATCTCTGCTTCTCCCCTTCTTTTCTTTACAACAATGTATTTCCTCCTCCACTGTCTCTGCATCAGAGAATTTGTCCTTTCATTGCCCCTGCCCAAACACAGCATCCTCCCATGCATTCCCTATTCATCACCTCACCACAGCTCCTCACCAAGCTATGCATCAAGGGAACATGTCAGGGCTTGTGCAAAACAAGCTCTTCCAAAAAAGCCTTCTAATACAGAATTTGGAAGGACTTCCTCCCCTCCTCCAAGCATTATATGGAAAAGCAACCCCACAATCCAGACTAACAGTATAGTTATTGTCTTACATAGATCCTGCCACCAATCATGTGGCTGGAGAAAAGGCTGGCTACTGACCACAGTGAAGCTGGGCATCTCTGAATCACTCCACTGGGCTGTAAATATTAGTATATCAGCCTGAAAGACAGAGAGTTGGGAGACTTCTCTTGTGCAGCAAGTGGAGAGCTAAACTCTGAACAGACTGTCCATAATTCAAACTACCCTTCTAGCACTCCCACCAGTGGCTGGGCAGTGGGCAAAACAAGCATTTTACTAAAAATCCACCTACAGTTTCGTAGACTAACTTATTTTATATTTTAAAGAAACTTCAGCTCATGAAAGAAAAAAAAAATCAGAACTGCTAAGTACAGTCTATCAGCAAAAGGATGGGGTATCTTATAACACCATTGTTTTTTGGGGTGGTTTTTTTTGTTGTTGTTGTTGTTTTGTTTGGGTTATTTTTTTTTTTATCAGGATTAAGACTGGAAAAGGAAGGAAAGAAAGCTCTGATGGATTTGGCTCCAGCAGTTGAAGAATACAATTTCTCGAGTCAAGCATTCTGGCAACTTCGCTCTCCTTTCACACAAAATGACGAGGAACTGTTACCAGCTGTGCAGCAATATATCTTCAGGTTTTATTATTTTGAATTTCATTTTTTAATGGATTTTACCAGAACAATTCTTGGCAGCTTTAAAGGTGCTACAGACAGACTGCGAAATGGGGGCAGCAGTTTCTTTTTCAGGCACTAGCTATAGTTCATCCTCTAATTTCCCCACTTTCCTCCACCTTTTCTTCTGTACAGACTTTTGTTCCTGAATAGCTATGAACGGGGGCAATTTGGGAATTCACTTTCTACAAGTTAATTTCATGGCACTTAGCAGAAAAAGTGAAGCCACTTAAATGCAAGCTTATTATTATAAGCAGTTTCAAGCTCTTGTCATCCTGGTGACTTTTTCATCCATGGCCTGAAACCACATTTTATGTATAACTGGATGGGGATGTGCGAACTGTGACTTCAAGTTTGCATTTGAACAAGTATTTTTCCTAATTAGGACCATTTTATTGTCACTTCACACCCTTGACATATCATATAAGGGCTTTTCCAAAGCAAAACTATCCTCTGCTATCATCTGCCCACCTTGTACTTTTTAATAGTCAAGTTTGAATATCGAGTACTGAACAAAACTGCAACATGCTACATCCCACACATACTTCATGTGTCCAATTTAAACAAAAGATCTCCTGATCCTACCCTAAGACACTCCTGAGATGTTTTCCCACTCCCAATTTCTCTCACAGCCTGAGACTGAGAGTTTGCATGGAAACAATTCACACAGAGCCTTCAAAAGAGACTCCAACTCCTGCTTTGCTGGCAGCAAAACCATATCCCTGTCTGTTTCCAAAAAATAGCAAGCAGAAGCTGGAATAGAGACACTACTTGGCACAGAGGTATCCTACTTGGGCCCCTCATGTTCCCTCTGCTATGCATATTCCAGAAAACCTTTAGTAATGCTAGTCTGTACTTTTTTTCTCCTACTGTCACCCTGTCACTTCAGCTCTCCAACTGCTCTGGTTATACCAGAGCCTGAAAACCTGGACAATTCTGAGGGTGTCTCAGTATTTAAGTTTTAAAGGTCATATTAAAATAGGTTGGTGGCTAAAAAGCGGAGTCAGCTTTATCACTGCTAAAATGATATTTTAATCTGAAATCTTTCTTGAAATGTAACTTGAGAACACAGAACACAGTAATAATGAATGAAGCAATTTTTTTTTTTTTAGGAATAAAGATCTCCACTGTTCTGTTTCAGCATTTCAGATACTATTTTCCCATTTAATCTGGGTTAGTTAAGGAAATTTCAGTTTAGGTGGCTTCATCCCATTCAAACTGCCAGGCACCCCCCTTCTCAAGGGAAGGATGCAAACCCCAGTCTCGTTCACTTCACTTTTGAGTATTTGTTTCCCACTCACATGGTTTCTGTTTCAGCCTGCCTTTCCCTCATCCCTTCTTCTCATTAACTGCATACTAATGCAGACTTTAATTTGTACATCCAAGATTTACGAACTAATTCTTGTATAGAACTTTATGAAGGCACAAAGAGAACCTTTTCTCATAGCAAAAAATACTACTCAGCCTTTGCAGTGGATGCACAACAGCTTTATGTCTGCAAGAATCACGTAAGATGAAAGAGGGAACAAGGGATTTGTGTGATTTTACCTGCCCTGGCCTTAAATTCTGCAGGGAGCTCTGGCAAACCAATTAATTAACTATTCACCTAACCTATACCAGGGGGTTTCCATCCCAGACAAAAACTGGGCAAAGACAGTTATTTCAATGGGAAAACTCCCACTATTCCTGCTGCTGCCTCCTCCTCCCAAGAAAAACCCAAACAGCAATAAAATGCACACAGCACAGCTACATAAACAAACTGGGGCTGTCCTCGCTCTACTGTGGATACATGGCACTGTGAGAGCAGGCAAGACAGAGAATTTCTCATATTTGGAAGTGGCAGAAAATAAATAGACTGTAACCGAGGAATTGTTGTTTGCTCTCCTGAAAGTCAGCCATTAAAGCGCTGATGGATTTTAAAGGGACTAAGCTCTTAACAGTCCCTGTATCATTACTACCTAATAGGCAAGCATTCATGGGTTTCAGTGGAAAGCTGCTGATCTCTGCTTGCCATCAGCTGCCTGCCACCTCCTCCACACATGGCTCCACCTTCTTCATCCAGAAAGAAGGGAAAGGAAACTGAAACAATTTGCAGTTTCGCCAGCTGCCCTTTGAAAGCCGGGAGAAAAAGAAGCAAGCTAAGCAAAATCAGTACATAACAATGATAATAATCTTAGCATTATATGCATTGTTACTAAGAGCTCAGAAAAAGCACATTTGGGGAAAAAGACTAAACAATTAGCTATGGTCATCTAAGCATACTTATATTAAACACATATGCATAAAATACACACACACGCACACAGTTTTCAGTTTCTATTCTGTATTATACCTGCAAGATACAGCTTATGAAAGCTGTCTCAGGATTGTCCCTGGAAAGCCAGAGATGGACTAGGCATAGATTCCAATAAAGCACAAAATGAAATTGAGAGCTGAAGATTTGGTTTTAGTTTTGTCAGCACGAAGTTCCTGGAAGCTGTTCTGTGTCCTTGACTGCATTCAGAGCAGTGCTGGAATGCAGCCTATATCCATCTCTTAAGCCAAAGCAAGTATTTTTAGACTTTCCAGGATGAAATATTAGGAGACACAGAAAACAGGGAGCTAGAACCAGATTTGAAATTTCAATTTGAAAAAAGATGCCAAGAAACAGACACCACATATGCCAGTATCCAAGGCACAGAACTGGCCACTGCTATGGCACAGGGTGTGAGCCATGCTATCAAGAAGCCTGCCAGAACAGCTTGGGTCCCATGTAGGAAGTCTCAAGAAGAGAACAACATGCTGCATCTGTGCTCAGCCATATTCACAGGTTCTCTATAAAGTATGTGCACCTTTAAAGGGGTACACCTCGACTAAGCTGGAGAACAGGCACCCAATACAGGTAAATCATCCTAGTCAGGCTCCTTGTGACTCACCACGGCTCTTGTTGTTGGTGGTGGGCTGATGCTTGGCCTCTTTGTTTCTCTTCAGATGTTGTCAGCTTCCGAGTGCTTTCACCGTTCTCTGTTTCATTGTTGCCCTCCCAGGGGTTACCTTGGGAGGAAAAGGGAGTATTGGAGGCAGTAGCTGTCCTGTACCTGCTGCCTTCCCTCCATCCTCCAACCCCAGACATGGTTTTGCAAGTACCTTGCCTTGACAGAAACCAGTATTGCTGCTACAGCTAGGGAAAAACTCAAAACATTGAAGTTATCACAAATCAGTTTCAATTCCTGGTAAGCTCCACCCCTTCCTGAACTTTGGACTGGCAGGCATGCCAATACATGTACTGATTTCTGAGGCATCCTCCAGCTGAAGCTCAAGTTTGATCATCTCAATCACAGCACCCAGGCAGACAGGAGTCACAGGATGACAGCAAAGCTCATCTGTACTAATAAACCAAATGACAACTGTTTGTGCAGAAGCATGGGGAGGTCTGACATTTTTCTGATGTATTTCTGACACATATTTCTGTCATATTTTTAACCCAGCACTTCACATTTACCTGTGACAGAGGGAATAACTCTTGGGGTGTTATGACCCACCCTTAAAGGTGAGAGTAACCCAGGTTCTTGTTTATAGATCCCTTGGGGCAGATTAGAGTGAAACAACACTGAATGATCAGTGTTTGCAAATATATATGTGTGTATATATATATGTACACATATATGGTTTATTTTAGAACAATTGGTTTGCAATGGAAAAACAGATATATACCCATTTTGGTTATTATTATCTATAGTAATATGGTAATATGAAAGCATAAAGATATCACTTAAAATGTCAAGGGAAAAGAAAGGAAGAAAGAGAAAGAAAGGGTAAGAGTAGGAAGATACATGACTACCACTCCTGGATTTACAATGAGACTTGAGTGTTGCTGTTGGTCAAAGTGGTGACTGAAGGTCTTGATCCATCGTTGGGAGGTGTGTGTAAGAGAGGGCAATTTGGCATGGTAAAAAGCACCATCCTGTCTCTACAAGGTTTGCCTCTTATTGGCCTCAAAGCCCAGCTTTGAGACTCTGGAAGTTATAAGTTCACCCCCTCTGTCTTATGCAGACCAGAGATTTGCCATTACACATCCAAAAACTCATCTCTTTCTCGGGGGCTGCAAATCTGGTCTCAGCAAAGCACACTGGTGCCTCTACAAATGGGCAATTGTTTTGAGTCATAGTCCAGTCTCTCACAAGGAGTCTACTGTTTCTATTTTGCATGAGTGTACAAAGAAAGACGAAAGTGAAACTAAAAACTAACCTTCAGATAAATCTTAAGGCAATGGTCCTGAAAAATTCCATATCTGGCCTTTCAATTCTGCTCAATCAGAAAACTTCTTTACCTTGACTTTCCTAATTCTACCTGAATAGAGGACAAATACATGATCCACTTACTGAAAACGGAGATCCCTTGAGTGATCACATCTAACCAGTGGTAGTGTGTCTATGTGAACTGCAGGGATGGGGATAGCCAGCAACCTTCTTGGTATCATTAGTACAAAAAAAGATGTTTGGCAACTTCTAACCCAAGCGAAAAAGAACTAGTAATGCTACTCTGGGTTAATGCAGCAGAGCTAGGGAAATCCAGCTCCACACATGCAGATCTTGTCACTCTTTGTCTTCAGCTGATCAAGCTACACTACAAACACACGGCTGGCCAGGTTTCCTGACTGCCCCGACCATCTAGGTCTGACAGCACTCTCTGCACATGCAAGGGAGGGAGCAAAGTAAAATGCCACATGGAAAGCCACAGGCTGCCTGGTGGTTGTAATGCTCATTGGGACCCCATCACCAGCAGCACACCTCCCACAGCTGCCATATCCACAAGGCTCCTTGGGCTGCCCCAGGAAGGCAGCACCAATGGCCTCTCCCTCCCACCGACCCTCCTAACATGCTCTGCAGCAGCGATGATCTTCATTTGTACAGAAATCATTCTGCAGAGACTCTGGAGTGCCAGGGCAGTGTGTTGTAAAGGGATGAACTGGTGCATAGTTTCTTGCAACAATTCTCTTCACCTGTATATATCTATATGAATATATTTAATGTACAAGGTGCTGGTAAATGAAAGCAAGCATCAAGCTTACTCCCTTCCATAGAACTGCAGGGTCAATACAGGAGATGCAGAATCTGCACTAGAAGTAGCACAGAAATTACAGCAAAGTCATGTCTGAGGACTCCAAAGATTTGTGGGATAACAGCTGTGCCTACAGACACCCTATCTGGTAAAAATCCAGCTTTGACATCTGGAGTGTTCTTATCCACGCAGATTGATGTCTTAATAACCCATATTTAATTACAAAAATTGATTATAATTAATGTGGCCACTGCTGCTGTGTCTTCAATCCTACAATGTTATGTAAAATTCAGATCTAGTATCATTTTCCTGTTGAAATTTAGAAACTTTTGGCTGAAAACAGTAACTGTAGAATCTAAATATTGACATCTATATTGCTCAAAAAAGAGGGATGTGAAATGAACCCAAGAACTAGAAGCTCGATCACTTTTATTGCTTCCATGTTCATTTATTTCATAGCTCTGTTGTGGACAATCCAAACTAACTCTGTCCAGCACAACATCCAGGTCTGGCTCTAAGGACGGTTCATACCAGACATGACCCCCAAAAAGTCAGTTTTAACAAGTGTACCAGATTTACTTTGTCCACCCTAAATACCTCTTCATTGCTATCCCATTAATCTCTGCACCTCAAACTCACCCCACAGCCTCTGTGTGAGACTCCAGTGTATCGTTCATCAGCCCTTCAGCTCCATGCTACTAAACCTCATTTCACAGGCTGCAACCCGTCCCTCACATTGCTTCAAATGCACTGAGCTGAAATATCCCCAAAATAATAATCAAGTTTTAGTGTCATGGCAGCACCACCTAAGGCTCTCAGGACACTTGGAGTTTAGTAGGGATATGCATGTTGCCTCCACTAGGATCAACCCAGCCACTGAGCTACTCCTAACCTAATGGAGGCTAGTCTTGGCAGTATATACGTGAGTCTGTACTAGCTGTATTTAAGAAAAAGGATCAGCCTCCAGCCCTGTTTTATTTAGTGTTGTAGATGCTAAATAGATGCTAAAACGTCAGAATGCCAACGTATTGTCTCCTGAAACATGCAAACACCACCGAATCTCAACCCTTCCAAAGTCCTCCATAGGGATTTTAATTCAGTACTTACGTATTTCTAAACCCACCAAATAAAGGCTGCCAGTTCTATCTGAGGGGCTATATTTATAGTTGTCTCACATCCCTAACTGGATATGAGGCTGGGATGCACTGGCCCTTGCTATCAAGTGAGCACTCATACAGCTGGTGGCTCCCTCCCTTCCCACCAGTAGGACAGGGGAGAAAACAGGAAAAAGATGGAGAAAAATCAATTGTCAAAATAAAGCTTTTTTGTCTGTAAAGCTCTGTTGCTTCCAGCTATTAACAACCATTTTTTTCTTTTATTTTGTGGGAGACAGAAAGATAGAAAATGATCTTTCTTTTGCTCTGAGAAAATTCCTCAGTGGATATGTGAAATATTAAGGATCGTCATATTCTCTCCCTCACCTGTGTTCCTCATGAAATTGCAATAATAAACCAAAATAACTTCCGTGGAGGAACATTTTGTACTGAACCTTTATTTCCAACTCTGCAGCACCATGAACTATACCAAAAATGAGAAGTATCAGAGACCTTTTCTCACTGTAAAGGATCTGGGTCAGCCATGTCATCATTTCTTTGGGAATGTTAGAGATGATAAAACTGTGAAAGAAATAGTATTAAAACCCCCATAAAATTAAAACAATGTACTCTTCCCTGTCTTACCTTCCCTGAAGACAACTGCTCGTTCTTCATTATTTCAGTTGGTTTATGTTTTGCATTTTTAAGGTTTTTTTTTCCACAACCACAGACATGTTTCATTAAAAGTTAAGATTTTTTTTTAATCCAAGGGTACTAGAAGCCTAAAGCGTGAAGAAAAGCATCAAACTGCAGGAGACCTCTGAAAGGACAGCCAGGACAGGCAAGCTTTTGTACAGCCTGCTCTATTTTTTCCAGAAGCCAGGAAATGGTATCAGAAAGCCTTGATTGCTGGAGAAATGCTTTTTCCTTAGTCATCAGCATTAAAACACTTAGTCCAACAGCTGAATATGATGCTGAAGGGTTCACATATAGAGTTTTTCCCCCAGATATTTTGGCTAAGTAGGTAAGACACACAGCTGAATATACTACAGAGCACATTGAGTAATTGATCATTGGGAACATATCCCTATATTTTTGGGCAATGACAAACAATGGCAAATATCCCTAGAGGCATATCTATAATTAGCAATGCTTATAGAGGTTTTATGCCATGACGGCAAAATAAAAATTGAATTTTTAGAGAATTTTTACTTTACCAATGTTTTCCTGGCTGAGTACTGTACCTTGCTGTACAGTTAGGTTGATAGGTTCCTGTAGGGGTGATAGCACTAATTGTTACTGCTGAGGATGCTGGAGAAGAGAAATTTCTCTGCTTCCTGGAGAGGAGCCCTAGAAGGAGGGTAAAATGTCAACATTTGGCTAAGATTTATTCTTGTTTAGATTTAGGACTGGAATTTGTCAGGTTCAGCAGAAAGAATGCCATTAGCTTTGACAAGTGCGTGTGTGTGGATGTGTTGGGTAATCTATTTAGGAGATGTAAAATGCTGCACACACTTCCCATTTTACTGCAAAAAGCTGAAATGGACGGTACCTGTCAAAAACTATCATCTTCCACCCTCTAAAAGAAAATTGACCCTTGCTTTCTCTACAGTATCCTTCTGCATTACAGCAGGTCCACCTCTCCTTTAGCTAATCCGTTCAGCAAACGGAAGTGGAGATTGAAAATACAATTAACCTGACGTCCAGAATTTTCTGTATTGAGGTCCAGAAGCAGTGTCTGAAGATTATTGCTACATTTTAGGACTATTCTTGTGCCTGGAGAGTGCTATCCATATCTATATTGCTGTATAAATAACACTAAATAATAAAGTAGGGCTATTTTAAAGGTCTGATGTTATAAAAACACTCAGGACTACAAATGAATGTTTTACACCATTAAAAATGCCTGCAACAAATCTATTGGAAAAGGCAAAATTAGCTGGCAAACTGCACAAATGCTATCAGAAACAAAGATCTCTAAGAGCTATTGCTGCAGTTGTGTGTCCAGAAGGAAAAAGTCCTTGAGAAGTCTGGCAATATTAAAATAGTATTTGCAATATTCCTGAATAGATCTTTTTCTTAACAGCTTTTAAAGCACAGATTTACTTATTCACAAAAGATAAGGGAGATTTTTGGCATATATACCATCTTCTTCAAGGAATAATTTTACTCTTTGAATTCCTAAAGGCCATGATTAGTTCCAGCTTAGGATTTTATATAATATACTACCTTGTGGTACCTAGTCAACCAAAGATGTCATACAGACAATTATAGTATCTAGAAAGAACATGACATTCTTTATTGTGATATGTTTCCAAATACATTACCTAAAGAAATTAGTACAAGTCCACAGCTCATGCCTCTTTTTACTTTTATAGTATATTGTGGTAATTAAATATATGAATGCTTGTAGGAGAATTAACTCTTCCAACTTCTAATCCTGGCTGGGAAGATTTATTCTTCATTCATTTGTATGCACATGACAATTCAGCAAGGCTCAAGTACTGACTTTACCAGTTTTATATGATATGCCTCATGATTTCCTTGATAACTTTCAATTATCCTCTCTTCTCTGCCTGACCTCAGAAACTTTAATCTTTAGGATGAAACTTTGGTCCCTGCCATTCTAATTTCACTGATCAGGGGCTACATTTACAGGTACTTTGGAAATTCTCAGGGGTAAAAATCCCAAACACACACACACACACACATACACACGCTCCTTCTTATCAATTTCACAAGATTTAACCTGGTATCCATTTCTAGATTCTCCTTCATTCCTGACAGAGACTCCTGCCAGCATTGATCCTGACTGCAGCACGGAATACTGTAGCATAGACTGTTTAGGAAAATAATTTATAGGAAAAGTATGCAGACAATTAACTTCAATGGCATAACAAATCTGGACAACATTGCTGCACATTAATAGTGACAATATGCTGGAACATCCCAGTGTTCAGGATTGAATTAAACAGCAATGGACAGATTGTCTCTACCAGCACCATCCTGTGCATAACGTAGCACACAGCTGTGCCACGCTGAGAGCAGCTTCGGGAGAGAACCATAACCAAAGACCCAGCTGCTTGAATTCCTCCCCTCCTTGCTTCCAAGGGAAACAAACTACAGTGTTTCACTCTTAGCAGAAGACACATTTTCCTTGTGTTGATTATCTGGTTTGCTCTGGGCAATCAATATGCTTCCTGTGGCTCGCTGTCCAGAAAGCAGCAGCAGTGGTGTGGCTGGTGACACAAAAAAGATGTTTCGAGCACTGTTCTTGATCTCAGAGCATGCCTGGATGTATTTGTATGGATCACAGTATGACCCCGTGTCTTTAAGAGCCCAATTTTGCTACCTTTACAATGACATAAAATGTTTCCTGAGTTCATAGATTATAATTTCCTTCCAAAGGTGATCAAGCACCTGACAAGGGCAAATGCTCTTCTGGATCTGATACTTACAAATGAGGAAGAACTTGGCTGCTGTGACCATGAGACAGTAGTATTAGGGCAAAATAGCAGAAAAAACAGCTTTGGATTAATAAGAACAGAATCGGATCTGTTAAGGGGTCTCAGAGATCAGCTTGGAAAACTAAGGAAGAGACCCTAAATTCCAAAACTATCAATTCATTATTTTTTAAGCTGGGTTTGCTAATCAAGAAACTAGTAAGTGACATGCTATTCTGCATCATTTCTACGCAAACAAATGAATTTAAAAAAAAAAAAAAAGATTAGTTGGGGATACTTTTATTGATTCTAAAATAAGTTTCAAGTTTCTAAGAAATCCAATTCCACTGAAGGTTTAAAAAATTAATCACACATGATCGTATGTTATATGTCCAATGAAGAAGTAAAAATGAATGCATTTCTTGACAAATGGATCATCATACAACTTCCAATGACTTCTGTGCAGTACAAAGTTAAATTTATACGTCTCTCTAAGGTTAATGAAATGCTGTACGTGGTCAGCTCACCTCTACGGTATTTTAAAAAGATACTTAAGAGATGCTCAAAAGAGCAATCGTTGTTTGAAATAGGAGGTAAGAAGAGTAATTCTTTTTGTCCAGTCACACGGCTTAGCAATACGCAGATGATCCAATTCCATCGCCAGCACTGCCAGGTAGGAGGGAAGGAAAACCAGCACTAGGGAAGAGCTGCTTCACTGCTGTACGGACACGGGACGGAGCATTTTAGTGTTTGCGGTACGGGACGAAAGGCGATGGACAACTCCTGCACAGGGAGGCATCATCTGAGGAGCACTTCCAGAAGGGTGAACTACGATCCAGTGTCAGCATTTGCAGGGAATCAAAGTATTAATACATAAACATATACAGACATCAACTGAGGTGCAAGCATATAAATATTAAAATGCGTTTTTAGTGTTTGGGTTTTTTTTTCCCAAATTCTCTTTATCCTTTCCTTTCCATTTGTCCCTCCGTACCTTTCTAAAATGTTGTGTTCTGGAGATGGGCATGAATAATTTCCGCGTGGCCTGAGTGTTTTCCCCCTCCTGACCCTATTTGTTAATGCACTAATTATCCCTTATCCCTCCGTTTCCCCTTTCCCGCCCCACTCGCGGGTTGCGGCGCGCCTGCCTCGGCCCCGCGGGGGGAGGCGCTTCGCGGTCCGTCCTGCCGCGCCGCTTGTCCCTCCGGCCGACCCGTAGTGTTCGCTCCTCCTCGTGCCATCATGGAGGGCGCCGCGGCCTCTGCCGAGAGCCTGCGCTACGCCGAGTACACCCGGGCCCCTACGGGCGCCGGCAAGGGCCAAGCCGAGCTGGACCGGGGGCTGGTGAGCGCATGGCGGGACCCCCGCCCCCGGGGCCGTGAGGCGGCTGCTGCCCCCTTCCCACCCCGGGGAAGGGTGGCGTGTGTCAGCGGGGCGGGGGCCGGGGCTGCGGGGACAGGCATTCTCCGCTCCCCTCCGGGCTGGGCAGCGAGGTTGGGGGGCAGAGGGTCCTTGCCCCGGTGCCCCGGTGGAGCTGCAGCGTGGGCAGCGGGCGTGGCGTCCCACCCCTGAGGGGAAGGGCGTACCCAAGGTTCGTAAATGCTCGTGGTCCCAAGGAACAGCGGGGGTCAGAGGGTCCGCAACCAGTGGGAAAGTTTTATTAGTGCGTTACACGGCTGGCGTGGAAATGTTGGCCCCTGACCTACTATGTAAGCACACGGCAGTGGGTTTTGGATAAAGGGGCGAGGTGAAAGGGAAGAGAGAGAGGAAGATATGAATTAAAGAGGAGTAGAGAAACAAAAAGAAAAAAAGAGAGGAAGAGTGAGAGAAAAAGAGAGAGAGTAAACGAGATCACCAGTCCTGGTTCCAGCCTCAGTCCAGCTGATAAAATGTGCTGGGGGCGCCTGGGGATACTTTTTTATGGATAGGTTTTCCCCGCCCAAGAGGTAGGTTTCTCGCCTTCTATGCAATTCTGGAAATGGGCTGGAGGGCTTGGGGGGGCTCTGGTGGTCTGGTTCCACCCCCCACCCCCCCCGAGTCCATGCCCACTTCTTGACCTCATGCTTGCACTGTACTGCGCTGTGTTTACCTTCAAGAACTAGAATAAGGAAACGTGCTGCCCTACCTCCCCATGGCCGCCTTCTCCAGCCACATCTTGTTCTTTCCTGCGGTGTGTTAATACCAACAATCCTTGGTTATTACCAGCAATTCTTGTCTGTCACTACCAGGAGTCCTTGGTTGGCTCCACAGCCAGTGGGTGTTTGGAACATACACATTAGCCCCTTATCTCCTGGGATTCCACAGCAGGGAACACTTCAGCCCCAGCATCTGCAAACAAGGCTGAAAATGTTGTTCCCCTGCCGTGAAGAGGTGATACTTGATGCGTTTTCATCCACTGTGCTAATGTTATTACCACAGGCAGGTTTGAGTGTTGAAGGTTTTGTAGAGCTCTGTTTCAGAAAAGTAATTCTCACCTGGTACTTTGTAATGTGGGAAAGGCTGGATGGAGGCAGAGTGTCTCCAAAGTTTCCAGTGCTGAATTGAGCTCTAGAGGAAAGGGTGCTGGGACTTTATCCCACTTCTTCATTCCTGTCACTTCAACTTGTTCAGGGAACAGTGAGTTCCCACCAGAAAAGAGAATTGGGAAAAACACACGGCTTAAAGCCCCAGATGGTGAAGTTTTCACATTTTTTAAATGGCTTGAAAGTCTTACTTGCCTAACCTAATTGTGTGTGTGAAGTTGTCTCTACAATATTTCTACTTTTTTAAAACACAGTTTTAAAAATCACACTTCTCTTTTATTTATTCATTGTTACTACAGTCTAGGACTTTTTTTTTTTTTTTTCTCACAGAAGAGTCTTCCTGTGTAATTAACAGCAAGTGTTTAATCTTAAGAAGCTGGCTTTGAAACCCATTATTGTCACGGCCATTCTCCCTGCAGAATGCTAGCAGGGAATTCCTAGTGAATTTTGTTGGGTCTTTGGGCCTTCTTACCCATCTGGGATAAAAGTTGCATTTGGGGTTAGCATGGCTTGCTTTGTTGTTGTATTGTCACGTTCTTGCTGAGGTCTGGAGATTGAGGTAGGTCTTTAGAGGACTAAAATCTGGATGTCTACAGTTTTCTGTTGAAATTTGTTTTCTCGTCCAGGGTATTAGCTGGAAGTCACTTGATCATGGTCACGTTTACTCTTGTAGTTGTTTTACAAAAGCATTTGGAGCACTGGAAGAGCAGCAGTGGAAGCATGAGGAGTCTGTTCTCAAAGATCACCCACAAGAGCCTTTTAACAAATACATACATTATACATACTCATTAATACATACTGAAGAAGATTGATTTGAATACCTTATGGTAATTGTTCTATTAGTGAATCTTGCTCTGATTCAATTTCCTTTGAAAAACTGTCTGGAACTGCAGTTGTAGCTTTATAAACAAACCAAAGAGGTTGCTGTAAATTACAGGACACAAAATGACATGAGATTTGTGTCAGTATCCAGAACAGCATCTAGCTAAAATTACTTTTAATTCATTGTTGAAAAACAAATTAAATTTCATAGGAAGGTAAGGCTGGAGGGAAAACACTAGATTATGAAATCAAATTGGTTGCATATAGTTTATAATATAATCCCACTTCAAAATGGTTCTGGCTCCAGGTAGTGGTAGTAAGGTGGTTTGCTCTGGAGCAGTATTCCAATAAACTGTAGCTACTCTTCTGAGGAATAGAAAGAAGCCTTATTCTATCTTCCATACCAAACAATCATTTATATTTCAAGTCAAGAATTTTTATTGAAGGGGAAATCTATTTTCAGAAATATTTTTGTACACTAAGTTCATGTACTTGTGTATCCTACTTCTTAGCAGTGTACAGAACTAAAGAAACCCCATAACAAGCAAACAAACCAAACCTTAAAAGTTTTTAGTTAAACAATTTACACTTGTATATTTATTTGAGTATAGGTACATACTTCCTATTTTGCTGGTCCATGATTAAGTGCGGATTAACTGCAAAATTGTCATTCAGCCCATGAGAACGTATTATTATTTTCTCTGTGCTTTTTATTCTGTTCTGCTCACTGTAGGTTTCTGAGGCAAAAGACTGTAGGGCGCTTGCTGTGTGTGTGAAACTTAGTTGTGAGGAGAGCAAAATATTTTTCATTTGACTGAGAAGTGTGTTCCACTGTTGTGGTAGAAGAACCAGTATAAAATCGAAATCCTCTGCAGGCACATAGGTTTTAACATTTGGAAAGGTGGCTCTTGCAGCCCATTGTCATATGTAAGAGTGTTTTGCTGAGGTTTTAAAATGATACATTTGAAATTCTCCTTTTGTTTATAAATTTAACTTTTTTCTACTTCATAGAAGGAGAAGATCTAATGCTAAGAACTACATATGTCATAATATTTTTTGAGTATGTTTAAGTTAGAAGGGCACCATGGATTGATTTGCAAAAATAATATCTCATCCTCCCCTGTTTCTTCTGCTAAAAAATTAAGGCTACTGGAGAATTAAATATTAAAGGAATGGGCAGAAGATCTCTGTTTTCTAACATACTGTGTGTTAATTAATACACTTTATGCTCTTATATTTGCCAGATGCTGAGGTAAATCAGGTCTTGCCAGTTGCCTTTTTAATGCTTGTGTTTTCTTATATACATTTCTGGAGAGGATTAAGAAAATTCAGGTTTTACAGATTTCGCCTAACTTTTTCATTAGCTTTCTTTAACAGGGTTTGTTACTGAAAACTGAACTACATAGTAAAATTAAAATACTGACATCAGCAGAGTAGCATGGGGT
Organism: Pachycephala philippinensis; assembly: GCA_013397055.1. Classification (NCBI taxonomy): domain Eukaryota; kingdom Metazoa; phylum Chordata; class Aves; order Passeriformes; genus Pachycephala; species Pachycephala philippinensis. The sequence goes on from VWZT01015863.1 coordinate 1,340,858, forward strand.
TGATTACTAACCTTTGGGAGCTGATTCATTGAATAAAGAAAGGGACAGATGTTAGTTTTTAATCTTTTATTTCTTTATTTTTCCCTCTTGGATCTTAACATAATGATTTCATTTAAAATCCACATCTTGGAAGTTTCTTAACAGCATTTTTGGAGGGGGAGGAAGGTCAATTCTGTCATAATTGAAAGTCAGTGTGTATGTATTTATTTATTTATCGCTTATGAAATGGAATTTCAAGCAATAGGAGACAAAAATGATCGTGGTGGTAGCTGTATTAGCATGCTGTAAATGAACTGCTGCCTTCCACAGAGAGAGAGAGCTGCTTTCATTTAATATTGACGTGAAAGGAGTGCATTTAATTAAAACTTTGGACTTTACATTTCAAAGCACCAGGCTAACCTTGACTGATTCTTTTAAATATTCAGCTGAGTTAAGTGAGCATGGAAAAGGAAACTGAGTCAAGCTGGACTTAAAGGACTTACTGGTTAGCACTTGAAGTTGCCCCTGCTTTTATGAGAGTCCATGTCAAGAAAAAGCCAAACCTGCAATCTCACACTGATTCCAATTCCGTTTTTATCGCATGCGTATAGTGAGGATACGTTCACGCCATAACAAACATTCAGGATGCTTTGATATGTCAAATTATCACTTCTTTGCTAATGTGTGGCAAGTGGTTCTCCTCTAACGTGCTCATAATGCAAATAAGGTGAGTTACCGTAAACCAGTTTTTCTCAGATTTTCTGGTGCCTGTACCTCACTTAAATGTGTAGTCTTTCATGCCTCTCTGGCTTGAGCTTTGTACCACTTTTAGCAAGTTTTCTGTCTTGTCTTCATTTTCCCCTTGATCCTGCATCCTGGTCCTATTCGAGAGCTGCTGCCATGGTTTATTTTTACCTGCTGTATTCCTGGCAGCACTAGCTTTCCACTAACTGCTAGTGCTTTCCACTGAGATTGGACTAATGCATTCCAGCAGACATGGCTGACTCTGTCAAAGGCCCTCAGGGGTGTCTGCATTGTGCTCCCAGATTACTGTGCAAAAACACTTAAGCTACTTCTGCATTGAACTGACAGAATCCTGGTATTATTTATTAGTCTGTACTCTGTGCTTGGTCTTGCCTGTGATGAGGTGTCTGCTGCTAATGCCTTGTTGGAACCTGCATGTCTTGTAAACTGCTGACTTACACCACCTTTTTGGTGGCAAAGCAAGTATAACTTAATTTGGACAATCACAGGCTAATAATTTTTTTTTTTTTTGCCAGTGTGATCTATTTCACACATTGTTGAGCTCTTAATTGACTGTAACCACTTAGTAAAAGATTCTTGCTGTCAGTCTGAATAAGTCAAGGAAACTCTTGAATATTAATCCATGGTCACAAACCACAGGACAGAATAATATAGAATTGCTATAGGGTTATATTTTCAGAAGTGTGGTTGTTTGTGGTTTGTGTCTAAATGGAGGAATTGGAGGAATTTTTTTGAATATTTGAATATTGAGAGGCTGGGAAAACTTGAGTTGTGAGAAGAAATGGAAAGAGTTTTAGTTTAGTGAGGAGATGAACTGTATGCTTCACAATTTTGCATCATCTACAGTTTAAGGGAACATGCTTAAACTTTTTAATGGGGAGAGGACAAGGGGAAATTTTGTGGAACTGAAAGGAGCAACAGACATAAAACTATGGTTTTTTGCATTCAGAAATGAATGCTAATATTGAGACTGAAGACTACATTGAACTGGAAGAGTTAGATTACTAAAACGGGATATACAGGGAGATTTCTAAGGCAAGAATTCCCCCTCAGGTAGGTGGGAAGTAGGTACTTAGTTAAAATCTGCAGGATCCAGAAGCTAGATCCAGAGGAACACAGTTGCTTCTCGGTGACCTCAGAGGAGGCTGCAACAACTTCTGTCCTGAGCTCAATGCTACAGACAGCAGTCACAGCCACTCGCATTCAGAGCCAAAGCTGTAGTAGCCACTGGGCATGGGGGGCAGCGCCTACGGCTTGTACAACTGCTGCCTGTTTGCTGGGCAAGTTGCCAGCCCATGATCTAGGCCCTACTAAGCCAGCTCTAGGAGGGCTTTGAAAACAGTATTTGTGAACTCTTGCCATATTCCCACTGTCTAGAAATGAGATTGGGTACAATCGAAGACAGAGTATTTTAGCCCCAGAAATCTCAGTGGCAAAGGCATCTTAGCTCCAGATCCAGTTATTAGGGCATTCACATTGATGTTGGAGCCTTAAGTCCTTCTGTCAGAGTTGCTTGTACAAATGTATAAACCAGTTATGGGATAATTGCGGAAGTAAGTCATATATAGAAGAGACAGTCTGGTGATAAAAGCATTTTCACTGTCATTATGTTTTGAATTCAAGATAAACAAGCCTAATCTGATTTCTCAAGTTTCCTGGGGGGAAATTCAAGGCATTATTGAACTGTCATATGATAAGACAGGTAATGCCACAGATGACTATTTCCTTTGTTTCAAAGATTATATGGAGGCTTTTCAGAAGTGGAGAGCTTGTTACCCTTCCTGAATTCTGCAAACGTGTGAGAAGTCAGTCCTTTCTTCAAGGTTTGCCTCATACCTTTCATCAGCTTCTTGATCAACACGAGGGTACTTCTTATTATCCTTCTTGAAGTGCCTGACTGTTTTTCCAGGCACTGTGTAGGAAAATATATACACCTGATGTAGGAGTTTTGAGTTAATTCTTCATGTTTTTGTAATAAACTGATACTTTCAGTTATGTGCTGCGTTGTACTAGTCTGCACAAGTAATTTCAAGTAATCCTGTATAGTTATGTGCCTTGTGTTTTTATCAATGCATACTGTGAGCTGATTTCAGTGTGTGTTCACTGGTTTGCTCGTGGGTAGTTCAAGTTAAACCTGATGCGTTGGCGTGGGTTAATGGGACTGAACTATAAAATCTAATGTAGCCTGTGGAATACAGAACTGACTTTCATCATTCTCATAAGTTATATATGAAATGTCCACATCAAACGTCAGAAATACTTGTTGTTAAAGGTGTGTATATATCAGATTAGAATTTGCATGTTATTCTGATTCCTGTTTCTCTGCTTTAGGCCAGGACTATGATAGCACTTGGACTGGGTGTTGCAACTGTTGCATTTGCAGGTAAGGTAAATTACCAGAGGAACTCTCATTTGTGAGCTGCGGTTTGTGAAAGGGTTAATGAAGTTTTTATGAATATAAATAGTGGAAAGTGGAAAGGTTGCTTGAGAGTACTATGGAAAATTGTGTCCACCTATAGTTCCTGTTCCTTCAAAGTTATAAATTCCAAAATTCTTTTTGAAAAAGGTGGAGAATGCTAGAGAATGTAATTTTATGGACGGCAGCTAAAAGGTTCCATCTGCTTTTTGTCTGCAAAATGAAAGGTGAAAGGTTTATTTACTTAATAACATATTGCAATGTGGAGGCTCTTTAGTACAGAAGAGTGCAACAATATCCTGTGATGTGAAGGTGATGCTCGACAAATTCAAATAGAGGAAAATAAAAGGTTTTAGTGACTAGCGATTTATCATATGAACTGTTTCCATACTGCATTGTTTATTACTTGAACTCTTTGCATCTAAACTGTTTGTTACTCTGAAAAATAGGTTCTAGTTTAAACACAGGGCATGAGTTTAACATGATTTATACCCTGGGTTACTTGGTCTAGATAACTGTGGTCTGTTCTTGTTTTGAAATATACAAATCGATTTCTATTATTTTCAGTATACAAAACCAACCATGGTCAGCTATGTACAAGTGCATGTACCAAGAATAGATTTAATAGATGAACAAATTGCACAAAACTTCAGCAGGTGTTTGGTGGGTACAGTTGTGTTCTTTTTGTGATTAGGAGAAGGAAAGACAAGACCTTTGGTGGTGTATACCCATTAAGCAGTTGGCTTATCTGTGTGTTTGTATAGAAGTATGAGAGGAATGCTCATAGAATTTCTTCTGCTGGTTGAGCTGTAAGAATTAATGGCAACTGGCGAAATAATGGTTAACAGAAAGCATTAAGAAGAAAGTGAGGTAATGATTCACAGCATTTCAACAGAGATACTCTGTGGTTTTAACTTCTGTGTTAACATAGGCACAGGCTTAGATCACTAAAACATGGACACATTATATATTTTAAGAATGAATGCAAGATGCCATTTGAATGAACCAGAGCCACATTTCATAAATAATTTTTCCATTGTGTGTAACAGTAAGTTACGTTGCTAATGAATAGTTAAAACAGTAACTGGGGAGAGAGGATTTACATGGAAAATCCTCCAGTAACATGGCATAAATCTTGATTCTGAAGTTGATAGACCTGCTTTGTACTTCTCAGAACACAGTCTTACAGGGATCCCTCTAGCCTTTCCTAGTAATAGACATTCAGTACTAGTGGGGAGTTGAATGCCTCTGAATCCCAGAAGACTGTCTTTTTGTAACAAAATTAAAAATGAAGTTTTTACAAGGTGTGTGATTAAGCATACAGCATCACAGCAAGAAATGTGTAGTACATGGATTTCGTTTTTTGAAGACATAACCTTTGAACAGTATTTAATAAATAATGTATATCCAAAGCTGGTGTTTCAAACTGCCCTTTTTCTTAAAGTTCACAAGGCAGATATCTTCATTTATCATATTGAAATGTATTTAAATCTGTTTATTTAGTGAGTTAATAGTGAGTAAACACAATGGATCTTTGCAGTCCATGACCAGGTTTTTAGATGCAGTATACTAAAATTCTTGTCCCTCTCCCAATAGTTTGGAGTTTTTTCAAACAAAAATTCTTTCTGCTGTAAGCTGATGAACATAAGCTGGAGCTTGTTTGTGGGTTTTTTTTTGCATTTTAGTGAATATTTCATTTAGCCTCCATCTTTTTCAGGTCGTTACGCTTTCCACCTTTGGAAGCCATTGGAGCAGGCAATTACAGAGGCAGCAAAGAGGATTTCAACTTCTGTAAGTTTAGATGCTACTTTATGCTAAATTTATGGTTTTGTATTTCAGGTATTCAGAAAGGAGACATTTTATGTTAAATACAGTTAAGTGCCACATATATAATTTTTTTCCCAGGGTGGGGCTGTTCCCTACTGTGTAAGTTCTGGCATGTTGTCTGCTATATTTTAAATCCCTATGGATGAAGCTGTATCAAAAGGTGTTTATGAGTTGGTAAACAGTTGTAGTTTTTTCTGCTGATGTTCCTTGTTTTGGAACCCTTTACTAGTAAGTGTAACGATAATGTTCAAGTGTGCTGTGAGAAAGTCACTAATTCCTAAAGATTGCAAAGTGATGACATGGAGTTTCATTTCAAGCAGCTAAAGGTTAAAGAATTTAGTCTTTTGGATACAGTGTTAAAAATCAAGAAGACAAATTGATGAACCTCTAGGAAGGGTTGCCATGGAGATGGGAGAGCTTGTGTTCTGGTGAACATCTGAGTTGTCTTCTTTTTCTTGCGCAGCTAATTTGAACTTTTACCCAGCGTTTTGTTCTTTTGGGTTTGCCCTACTTGTTAAAAAATACTATAATGAGGTAAAAAATCAAGAAGTAGAGTGTTGTGAGGGGGGCATATGCAGGGAATGTTTGAGAGCATTTGCTTACTGGTTCAGTGGCTATGTTTTCCTCTGGTAAATAAATACATATGTTTCATTCCCGTTTGATTGAAGTAATTCCTAGTGAGGTAGATGTCTGCTTGTGGCAGTGTGTTCCTTCAGAGTTCATAGTCTCTGTACACTTATCCAGAGCAAAAGAGTGCTATTCTCTTCTTGATGCTGTTTGGTGAGCATGTTCAGGGAGTAGTTGTTGCAGATTATTATTTCCTGAAAAATATGCTAAAGGTAGGTTTTTAAAAACATGATACTAGCATTGTACCTACTAATGTTAGGCCAGTTGCAACACAGAGCCTGTCTAGACAGACAGCACGGTCCAAATTCAATTGCCATCTGTGCTTGGTGTTCATGTCCTGAAGGTGGAAGCTTGATCAAGGCAAGCTTCCTGGGGAGGAGAAGATTCAGCTGTCCTCTTGGGGCTGGTCCACATTTGTTTTTACTTGCCTTGTGTTTCAGGCAGAAACAGTGCTCCTTGATCACTATTTTTTGCTCTCTGTCCCTCTTAATGCATTGCTGTTGTGAGACCAGTGGCAATTTTTTTTTCCCTATTTCAAAGTAATTTTTTGAGAGATTCCCGTGTTGCCTGCCAAAACAACAGAGGGGACTTTAGGTACTGTGAATTAAATTGCTTTCACATGATACAGATACAGGCTGACTTGCAGGCTTGCTAGCTAGCAGTACATGTGGCTTCAGAGTATGGAGTGCTTCAGTCTTCACCCTCGCTCCCTGCCTCCCTAGCAGTTTTACTCCAGCAATTCTTTTTCTGTCCATTTGTAGATATAGGCTAGAGAATCTAAATTCAGATACGTTCACATAGGAAAGCAGGCAGTGACTCTTTATAACACATTGAAATGTGGCGTGCTACTGCACTGAGAGGTGTCTGTTCCTAGGAAACTGTACCCCTCAATAGTGACTGAGCCAAGCTCATTACAGACCTATCTCATTTTTACCACAGTGACTTTGAGTCCTGCAGAATTCATGAACAACTATAAAGAGCAAACCAGGAGCTTCTGCATTCTAAGTGTTCCTAGTCCCTGGAGCAGTATCCTCTGTCTGCCTTCACATTCTGCCTTTCTGCCCAGAATTGGGTGTTGATTTCCAGTAGGGTATCTTTTCTGCTACTCTGTTTATGAACTTGAAAATACAAGTTTTCGGTGTAAGACGAGATCTAGTGGAGACAGTAAAAACTCTCTTCCTGTTTGCCGTTTACTGTATATATTTATCAGCTTTATATTTATGAGGATAGTGATAATATTTTTCTTCTACGAGCATAGTCCAAATTGAAGATCCTTGTATAATTCTTAGCCAAGATTATTTGACTTTTACTACTCTACAGCTACTACTTTCTTGGTTTGTATTTTTTAATATTTTTTTCTTCTCCCCTTAACAATGGATTATTTTCTTTGAAACAATAGAAAAAACATTAGAGGCAAAGGTCCTATGTAAGTGCTTATTCTCCAAACTTCTTATTTTAGCCGTTTTACATGACTTTGTGGAATTTGAAGCTGCTAAGTATATTTGTAATTTAGCACTTTCATCACGTTTCTGGACAGCTTATTGCCCTTTACACTGTGCTGACAAACAATATCAAGCAGTTGGTTCTTCTACCTGTGCTTACTGGAAAAAGCATCTTGTGACCTTTAGTGTCTGGGCTTAGTGTTATTTTGCTGGGTTCCTGTGGTGTTTGAAGGCACCTAACTTGGTCACTATAATTTTCTGTGCTTATTCTAGCTTTCTGGAATCAGCCTTGTCCCTCATGGTCTCCTTTTTCTTGAGAGTCTGTGAAACAGCTGCCTATTCAAAAGCTAGCTGCCTCCCTCTGTAAGCCCCCGCTCTTCCTCCCCCATTTACGATTTGTCCCCCTCTCTGTTTGTAGTAGAAGTCACAGTTGATGTTGATCCCTCCCAGTCACACAAGGTAATACAGATGCTGTTTATTCCTTCTGCCTACTCACTAATAAATAACTTGGGAAAGGTCAAGTTGAGCAATTATGAAATGATAATTTAAAATGCTGCTTGCTGTATCTTGAGGATTTTACACTTCCTGTTTACTCACATAAATAAGTAACGTGTACAGTCAACAACTGCACTCATCTTTTAGTCAAGAATACTAGGTAGAGGCAAATAAGTGTTACACTTTATTCTGAATTTTTACCCCTCGTGTAAGACGGTTACTTCATATTTAAGAATATGTATTTGTAAATGCTGCCGTAATTTAGTCTTGAAGTTTTCTACCATCTTTCTTTCAGTGGAGAAAGACGCTAGAGGAAACATTGTCATTTCCACTCTATGACAAGTCATAATGCTTGCTCCCACAGAAATTTTTTTTTTAGTTCAAGCCTAGTTTTGTCACTGGTGTCACGAATGCCAGTGACACTTCTTTGTTTCTGTGTGTTGTGAGAAGAGTCTGTTGCTGGTAGAATGTGCATAGCTCTAAGTAGTAATTTGGCTTTCCTTCCTCAGAATTAATGCCATTAATTATAATGTTAATATTTCCTTAAAGTGTGAAATAAAAAAGCACATATTTCAGTAGCATTCCTTACCTTTTTTTGTGGAATCAGTGATACTGAGGGTTGAAAGATAGATGCATACATACAGACAGACATAGAAGATACTGAAGACAGAAACAGCGATTCTAGGCCAAATGAACTGTCAAAATACTCAAATCCCACAGTCATGAAATTCTATGTTCCATAAGAAAAGGATGTCTTCTGTAGCACATTATTAGGCTTTCACACTGTATTTCCCTTATTGCATCTGATTCTGCTCAGAGAGTTTTGAATTGAGAGATAAGGGTAGCAACCATCTCTCTTGTCCTTAATTGAAAATAAAGTTTCCAGCGAACAAGGCAGTCCATTAAGGTTGATATTAGCAAAATTGTACATTATATTATATCGCAGCTTCTAAATATTTTGTGGTTGTAGTCTGGCTTTGTGTTTGTTTCTGCTGGTGTTTGTTGCCTTTTTGGTGGAGGACTGTATTGGTGCTGGAACAGCAACATGTAGAGTTTTCAGAAAAATTCACTACTCCATGTAATGTAATGCATGATCTCAGTTTTGGTGTTTTCAGAGTCTTAACTGGCATGGAAATAGTGATTATGCTTTCCCTGTGCTATGAAAGAAAACATATCTTGAAGATGTCGGATCCCTATGCATTGAATTTTCTTATCTGGTTGCTTTTTCGAAAATATGCAGGACTGAATAGACATTTGCAAAGCAAGTGCAGCCATTTTCTGTCCCTCCCTATCCCCCAAACCTATTAATAGCATTTGTTCAGAAAGGAGGACTTACTTACTTACATAAATTGCTGAATAGTAATAATGTGCAAGGAAATTAAGTAAATTAAATGATACCTCCTCCCCTTCCCCCAAATAGTACAAAGAAATGAAGAGCTCATTTCAATGATTTTTCCAGTACAAAATTTTCTTTTCAATTTCTGGAGCTAATAAATAATCAAGTGTCTAGAATTGCCTGCTCATCAAGGAGTTCTCATAACAGAAAAATATCTTTCCAGCCATTACTTAGAATTTACAACTAGGAAAAAAATGTTTTAATTTGAGTAGCATGCAAAAGGGCTTTCATTAGGGAACTAGAAATTTGCCAAGGTGTTCCCTAAAATGAAGTCTCAGTGTTTCTTCCTCTTTTTTTCTAGCCAACAGAAAAAAAAAATGCTTTTATGTGTAATTTCCTTTTACTTGAAATTCTGCTTAGGATGTAGATCTTCATTTAAGAATTGGTTATTGTTGCTACATCCTTCACTTATGAGAAGAAAATATTTTTTTCTTGAAGACCAATTCAACAGTTTTTGTTTGTGTGTGAGAGGACACAGGCAACAGAATTTCTTTTTTCATTCCCCTTCGAGGTGAACCGAGGCTTCCTAAGGTTAGAACAGTGTCAAGGAAGTAGGCTTTAAAAACGTGAAAAAATATTTCTGAATGTAAGCCTACAGCCATCCCTCCCTAGTCTCTCATTTTAAATAGTATTTTAGATGAAATCTACCAAGAACAGAGACAGGCTGTGTTAAAGAAAATTCGAATATTGCTCTTCTCTACATGAATAGCAAACCAGTGTTCTCCTGCCTTAGAGTTGTATGTCAGAGGTGAAGGGCAGAGAAGAATTCAGGAAACTGTCTGCACCTAGACTGCTTTGGGAGCAAATGTTGCTGGAAAACCTTTCAGAGAACATTAAAATGTGCTTTTCTCTTTTGCTTGCAGTAATTGTTGGGCATTGTTGCAAATTTCTGTGCAGTTCTGCTCTTCAAGGGTGTTACCTGTTGGCCAATAAATTATTGACACCATTTCCCTTCAGAGAACTTTAGTATTGCATCCTCTAACCTGTCATGTGCATGTGCACTGTTACAGACCTGGTTTGTGTTATCCTGTAGTTACAGAAGTGGCTCCTCTGCAGATTCTCCTTGTACCCATGGCACGTCCACAGTTACTTCAGCTTTGATACCTGTAGTGTTACAGTAGTGGTTATTTCATTCATGGTTTGGTTTTGGATCATAACAGTGGACTAACAATTCTCTTCTGTGGTTGCATGTGACTTTATGGTAGCAATAGGTGAAGTATTTCTGAACCGTGCTTTTGGGTGAGTATCTCTCTTGAGCTTAGTTAAAGGCTTTGCTTAGATATCATAGACAGAGACCTTTAAATGCTATAATGCTTTTGAAATTATATAAGAGAGTTTGTGTAGACATAAGGCAAAATTCTCGCTGAATATGAATGGCTGTATTTAGTGAGAAGAGTGTTTTATTAAGGGCCAGGCACATTTTACTTGGAGGTAAAGGGAATACTTAAAAATAGTCTCAGCTCTCAGGGCCAGACTTCCCTTTGATAGCAACAAAAGAAGCTTATTTTCCCCCAGCTGATAGGTTTCGCATTGAGGAAAAAACTTCAGTCTTCTTGAGTGGTTTCTGTGTGCCAGTTCCCCAAGGCTTGGAGCTACATCTGCTACCTCTGGGACTTTCAGAAACATTCACATTGAGATCACTGCGAACCATCAGTAGTGGTTCAGTAGGGTTTTTTTTTTTCATAGTTTAAAATAGATTTGTGGTTGACAAATATACTTTCAACCTATTCTCTATGAAAATTAATTGTTGTAATGATTTACTCTCATCTCCATCTCCTTTTTAATGTTCTTTTCCCAGTGTTTTTTCTTCCCTTCTTAAAACAGTGGATAAAGTTTCCCATGACAATGAGTTTAAAAAAATTAACCCCAGATCTGATATCTAATAGTTGTCAGTCATTGGTTCTGAAGGAAGGATGTAAAGGCTTAGGATTTCCCCATATACTTTACTATTTTCCAGTGTTCTCCAGCTCAATGAGTTTCTGAAACAGAGGTTGTGGCTTTATGCTAAGCCTTTTTTTTTTGTGTGCGTGCGTGTCTTTTTGTTTATTTTCAGGGTTCCTTCAGAGAACTCATGATACACTTTTTTGAAGTGACATTCCTTCACATGGAAATGTGTCCTTACCTCTATTGGGGATTTTTACCTACTTTCTTTGTAGAAATATCTGGAATGATTGTCTGTTAATACTGTGAATGCCAGAGTATTGTCACTTTTGACATTTTCCATTTTGATGGTACCAGTGCTGTTCTCAGCAATTATCCTACTTTCCCTCCCATGCCCTCCCCAACACAGGCACTGTACCACCCTGTGCTAGCATGTACTTTGATTCTGGACTTTTTTGCCTGGAGGCAGGATTTTAGTGGTTGTAGCTATTAATATCTCTTATTAACAGTAGAAGATTGTGAAAACACAGATAGTTATTTTTAAGTTGGTTTTTGCATCTGTTATCACTCAGGAGAAGTCCTTTCATATTATCTGGTTTGCAGTCACTCCATGCCTTTGAAATAAATTATAGATGAATGCAATGCTCTGAATGAGGTCATATAAATACAGTTTAGTTCCTGGCACCTTGTACATGAGCTAATTATTGCTTTTTTTCCCTTTCTTCTTTTTAGAGTCTTTCATCATACTATAAAGGAGGATTTGAACAGAAAATGAGTAGGCGAGAAGCAAGTCTTATTTTAGGTGTAAGGTAGGTGAGTTGCATCAATATGTTTTAGTTTAGCAAGTATTGAATGAAGCAGATGCATGTTGCAAGGATGTGCAATACTCTTGCCAAAACCATAACTTTTTTTGTAAAAGACTTCAAATGGCTTATGAATTATACTAATACTCTGCTTAAACTAAAAAGCGAACAATAAAATGCTCATAAAACATGTGACTTTTGTTTGGATTGAAGGCATGGTAACATACTGCAGTGGAGAATTGTTTTTGCTATGCCCCAGCTCCCTTTCAGCTGAGCCACTTCCCAGCCAGGCATTTCCCAGCCTCTAGCACTGCAAGGGACACTTCTGTCTCAAGTACCAGGCTCTGCACCCATCCTTGTGGAATTTTGTGAAGGGTTCCCATCACCCCATTCCTGCAGCCTCCCGAGGTGCCCCTGAATGCTAGCCCTGCCCTCCAGCATATCAGCTGTTCCCTCCACAGTGATAGACTTCTTGGCCAGTTGATGATGTTAGAAAGCAGAGTGACATTGGTGTGGCTCAGATTGCGAGTCAAGGAAAATGTGATTTTGACATTACATATTTGTTTCATAGTGATTAAGAATCTTTAGAGCCCATTGGGGGATAAGCAATATCTCAGAAATAAGCAAATTGGAGGTAAACCCTTATTTTCACAGTTGCTTCTTTGAGCAGACCTGCATGATCTTCTGTAATATGCAATTGCCACTTTCCCCAGTTACGCTTTGGCCATCTGAGGTTCTAAATGTGGTATAACAGCTTTCCTTTTTAGTATTGAAAACAGCTTTACAAATCAAAATATAGATGAGTGTTATTTATAGTTGTGTGATAAATCATTTTCGTTTTGTATTTATATAATCGAAGACCTTTCACCCTCTGCTTGATTCTTACTTTCTAGGTTACTTTCTGTTCAATTGAAGTATTCTTTTCTTACGCAGTTCTGTGAACTATTTTTGCAACATACCCTAATTTCACTGTGACAGAATAATAATTAGAGAGGTTGTTTACCTCGGGAATTTAGTTGGGCTGATACCTAGCATTCAAGCTGTATCTACAGAAAGATTAATTAATTGAATCATCACTGATTAAGAAGTCACCTGAAGTGGAAAACACTGATTCATTTCTGCATACTAACAAATCATAAAAAACTGAACCATTCAAACTGTCCTTTTGCATACAGCCTTACTGTGTTGGCATACTGCATCTATAAGTGGTTGTTTGTCTGATAAGGTACATATTTTGTATTTAATTTAGGCCAAATACATATTTTATGTATGTCATTGAAGTAAACAACATTATGTAGGTAGCACCTGTAAATCAGCATGTCCCTGAATGTAACACATTGAACAGCTTTACAAAAATAACACATAGAGGGATTTTTTTCAGGCCCCAGCAGAAAGAAGAAATATTTATAGCTGCTATAAAAATATTTACAGTAGAACAAAATGTGATAATATTAAATATTTGTTGTTTTGTCACTGGGCATAAAAATATTTATTTTCTTGGAGGAAAAATTGTGTTTTCTGCATTTAATGCTAGAATAACCAACCATATATATCCTAGAACTGCTGGGGCTTTCCTATTTCTTCCCCCTGAATTTTTTTTCTTTAATGAGTGGATGTATTGCATTTTACAAAAACCTGAAAGATATTTGTATGTGTAAAATACACAGGCGTTTGGAAAATGTCATTCTCTGTGTCTTACATGCCTTTGTTGTTCTTGCTTCCTCAGAGATGCAGTTTTATGTTTTGTCCACAAGATGGTGAAAATCTCAAGTTTTAATTATTTTTGAAGCCAGTATAAACTGTTAAGTTTTAGCCTGAGTGCTCTGGCATTTCTCATAAGCACTTCAATTTGTTTTTGCAGTCCATCTGCTGGCAAGGACAAAATCAGAACAGCACATAGGAAAATAATGATTTTGAATCATCCTGATAAAGGTAAATAATTATTACTTTTCTTAACCAGGACTGGAAAGGAAGAGGCTTAAATGAGATCCTTTAAGTTTTCTGACTGTGTAAATAACCACATCGAGTGCAAACGTTTGTTGTTTATTTATTGACTTGAGCTTCTGTGTGTCTTCTATCAGATAAACTGAGCTTTATGAACCAGTTTTACTCATTTTTCTTTAAAGTTGTTTTCTGTACTTGTGCTGCTTCAGTTAAAACTATGAGCTCAGGTTGAAGTGTAGTTTTCCACACTTTGCAGAAACTTCTTGAAAAATAAGGAAAAATAAGCTATAAAAATTTTACTTTAAACTAAAATTCCTGTTTTGAAGTGTGATGGACCAGTTGCATGCATGAAAGTAACTTTCTGTGGGGAAATGTTTTGCAGTTAATAAGTAATCATTGATGAATTTCAGACTTTATAGGAGTCACTTGGAAAGAATGTAAAGCTGGGCACTGTTGCTTTACTGGCCGGGTTTTTAATGTAAATTTATCTTAGAGAAAGGCTATTATTATAGCTTTAAGTACACTACAGCTGGTTGAGAAAGAAAGCCCATATGTTCATTGCTGTTTCTACTTTAAAATAACAGATGGTAAAGAGTTGCACTGTATTTCAGAAGTCAAAAGGGGAAATCAGAGGGTTTTTCTATCTTTTTGACAGAATTACAGGCTCCCTACCAGCACCCCATTTTAAGAAAATGAAAAAGTAAGTGTGACCACTGGCCCTGGGAAGTGTTTAGTTAATGCTTTTCTTTTCCCTTTTCACCCCTCAGTTCAGTTTTAAAGTTGTCCTGCTTGTTTGATTTCAAACTTTCATTTTTTACTCCATCTATAGTGGATAAGCTGCACAGACCTAGAAAAGAAATCTCTCTTCTTCATTTCTAATACATTGTAGTGGTCAAAAGTCTCTTAACCACCAGAATACCTATGAGGTCAAGATTTTTTTAAGAACGAACTTCTAAGTTGTAGCAGTATGTGGAGACGTGAGCCAGAGAGAACTGTGAATCTCCATGTGGATATTGAGGAGATCTGAAGAGATGGTTCCTGTCGGGAAGATCCTAATGACCCTAACAAAGATTTTAATGCTGCACTCTTAGAGTTTTAATGCCCCTGCAGCAGGGCACAGAGTAGGTTTGGATGGAAGTAGTGAGCCCTCCTGCATGATAGTGAGACACGGAGTAGGACTTCTCAGTAGTATTTTCTCAGTAGGAACACCAGTTGAAGGGATTTGTGCCTCTCTGGTGCCCCTGAAGCTCTTCTGGCATGGCTGTAGAAAAAACCTTGTGTAATATCTTCAGCTGCAGAGTGAGGGCCTGGAGTAATCTTGAACATGTGGCATCACAGAGAGACTTGTTTGCTTATGTATAGATCACTTCTGGCTGTGGGTAGCACAGATGTTCTTTTAAAAATAATATTCAGTGGCATAATGTAATTTTAAAATAATATTTTACCACTTGGAGTTGATAGAAGAAAGGGCTGTAATAGCAGATTTTAAGTTACATATGTTCTGAGATCCAAACTGTTGGAGAGAGAATTATTAGAAACAAATAAGAAATATATAGAAATCTGCATAATAACATCCCCAGAGAGTACTACTGAAATGGTTGCTTATTAACCTTTACAGTTCAGTTTTAAAGTGTTTTTATGTTGATACGTTGTATGTTAATTTATCAGTTACCAATTTTATGAAAGAACATTTCCTCACAGAAAAAAAGGAAGAGAGAAACCTTTTGGACCTGCCTTAATTATAAACAAACACTTAGGCAATCATGAGATTGAATTTCCTCTCATTGGAGGGCTACAAAATTAATATGGCACTTAAGGATGTAAATGTAGTGAAAACACTTCCAACAGATTTGAATTTACTTTAAGATCCTGTATTCTAGACATGTAGAAAATCAATGCACATTTAAAAATTACTTGGAATACATTGTTTATTGCAGGTTTTAGTCTTTACTATTTGTTTGATCCTCTTATCTACTCTGTGAAAGAAGCAATAGTCAATGTAGTAAATCCTATTCCTTGCTACAAAGCTACTTAATTTAAAAAAAAGAAAAAAGTAAATTCTTTTTTCAATAGCCAGTTCATTACCCATCCCTTGCCCTGCCTCACTTTCCTCCAATGTGGCTTACCTATTAGAACCACACTCAAACAAGGCC
The DNA here is from genome assembly GCA_013397055.1 of Pachycephala philippinensis. Taxonomy (NCBI): domain Eukaryota; kingdom Metazoa; phylum Chordata; class Aves; order Passeriformes; genus Pachycephala; species Pachycephala philippinensis. Next base: position 1,356,586 of record VWZT01015863.1, read on the forward strand.
AAACCATGGAAAAGAACTTCATTTTTTTTTCCCAGTTGTTTTACTACACCATGAAATGACTTTATACTGATTTGGATTCCTGCAGCAATGTCCTAAAGAAGTCTTTAAGCAAGCCTCACCTTTTTGTTTTTATTTGCATATGTCTGCAACTAGCTCTATATGTTTCTTCTATCATTGTCTTTTCTGATTAATTGAATGAATGAAATGGTGAATGAAAAAAATGGTTGAACAAATGCCTTGGAAAAGGCTATGCAGTGCACAGTACTGCTGGAATCACGTTTTCACATAAAAATATAGGTGTATTACAGTAAGTGGTAAGTTACTGATATAGACCTTGTAGTGTTGTTTTTGGTGACTGTGGCCAGATGGTTGGCACTCAAGGGGAGAGTGAAAAAAACCCAAACACAAAAAGACTGCTGAACTGTAATCCGATTGTTAGATGGAGCGTGGAGCAATGACAGTGTTCAGCACTAGAAGTTAGAAGGCGTACCATGTTTAAATAGCTTTAATGTGGTGGTTTCTGGCTGGTAACTGTGGGCAACTCGCACATGGGATGCTTGCACAATAATTCTTTGTCAAAAGTATTTTAAAATTTACCTCTCAGTTTTTGGGATGAATGGAAGTAATAGCTGTTAGGTTTGAGTGAATGTTCAGGACAGCTGACCTTGCATGCATTTGCAGTAGCATCCCACTGCAGATCTAAATCACAGGATGTAAAGTGATTTCAGATTTCCATCTTCTCTGAGAAAAATTGTTCCACGTTATTCTACAATGATTTCAGTTTTGATTACATTTCTCATGTTGCCTTATCAATTAGTTTATTTCATATCAATGTCATTTGTATCAAAAGGATCTGTGTAGGAAAGAAACAATCAAAGTGAGTAACAAAGAGATGCTGCAATTGAGGTAGTTTGGTACTTAATAGTAATGTCTAAACAGTATTCCTTTCCCCTTTCTCTTCTCAGGTGGATCACCTTACTTAGCAACAAAAATAAATGAAGCAAAAGACTTGTTGGAATCCAGTGCCAAAAACTGAAACCCGAAGCCTTGGGTCATAGAAGATTCAGCAGATACATTGTGCAATAGCTTTCATGTCTGCTTGCTCTGCACAGTTTCTTAACATTGATGGTTCATATTTATTGTCATCATTAAAATGTTAAGATTATTTAAAAGCAAACTGAAATCTTTTACAGTTATGTAAAGTTATGTACAGTTATTCCCCTGCAACGAACGGGGAGTTGGAATGATTATCCTTCCAACTCGATGTGTTCTATGATTCTGTCTCAATTTTAGTGTATTTTTACGGAATTATGATCCCTTACAAGCTTTGAAGAAGTTCTCTTAACTCTCTGCGTTTTTTTTGGAAGTACTTGTTTCTTTCATTAAATTTTGGATATTTTAAAATGAAATTTTAAAAACGATCTTATATATAGGCTTGTTTCTTCATTAGTAAAGAAACAACCCTATCTTTTAGGGTCACCATAAAATCTGTGACAGTCACAGGAAATATGGCAGACCCCGTCTGGCAAGTTTTCAGCACCACCTTACTTGAACTTGAATCTGTTCATTTGTGAAGTTAGTAGAGTTTGTTCATGAGTGCAGTTTGAGAGCTGCAACTCAGGACAAAATGACTGATGGGACTACAGATTGCAGCTTCCACTATGTGTGTGTATGGGGCTTGGAGCTATGAAGGAGGATTCTTGGGTTTGGTTACTTCTTTTACATATTAAAGGGTCTCTGAAATTGTCAAGTAATTATTTAGACATGCTTTTACTTCAAGTCACAGAGTGTGTTTAATCTCTGGCAGTTGGGGTAAACATGGAGTTTTCTGCAAGGATTTTTGTGGCAGTGGGATTGAAGAAGGTAGGTCCATGTGGCATGGTTTAGATGGATTTTCCAGGCTGCTGTTGTCTGAGTCAGCCCAGTCATGTGAGCCTGGTGTAGGACTGATACAACAGGGAACAAACAGGAGAGTACCTGCTTTGCTCATGGCTCCAGGAGCAGTTCCTGGGTTAGTTCTCCAGAAATGCTCACTTTTCTGCATTATGCTTCATATCCCAGAGCATACATACCTCCCTCCTTATGTAGGTAGCATCCTAGCAACCTAGTGCTGGCTTTTGGAGATCCTGAAGTCATGAAACTCAGACTTTAAAGAGAACAAGTTTTAATTGACAGCTGAGAGTAGGTGCTATTTAGGGCACTTGGCTGCTGCAGATTTCTACCAGTAAATTGTCTGCAGATGAATTAAATCTCCTAAGCATAGACAGTCTAGTGCATTCAGTGCAGGACTGAAAATCTTCTAGTGTCCATTTAAACTCTATCATTAGAGATACAATAAGCAGCTTGCTAAAGTGCTACAAATGTAAAATTTAGACACTCCATTTTTAGGTTATTTAGCCAGAGGTAAGATGGCTAAGAGCAGTTAATATGAGGTTGGATGCTTTAATTATTTATTCACCAGAACATGCATTTGCAGTTCATCCAGTGGTGGATGTTCAGATTATGTGGATTTTTTCCTTGAAAGGAAGAAAAAATACGAATTATTTTTTATCAGGTTCCTCACACTTTGTCACAATTTCCTTACTTTCATTAAAGGGAGATGAAAAATTTTAAGTTGACCCTAAAAGAAAATAGCAGTTCTAAGTACTTTAGAGACTTCATTGCAATTAGAGTGGCAAGACATACGGCACAATTTCACTGGATAAAGCAAAAAAGACCACCAGGAGAAGCCTGCCTGGGAATAGCATATGCTATACAAGTGCTACAGTTGCGTCATATAACTAATGCTCTAATACAAAAAACTTTAATGAAAACAGTTTATTCCTATGCAGTAGCTTTAATTGGTTCTTGTTGAAGGAGTAGCCATCAATTAATGCTCATTTAGGGTTAGTCATTCCTTTCACTGGTATATTGGTCTGTATTGGCAAAAAATAGAATCATGACAGTTTTCATTTTGAGAGAAGTGAAATGGTGGTGCTCCTAATTTTCTGAAGTGGAATCTGTGAATGATATGAATCATTGTGCAAAACCAAAATTGATGTGAATGGTAGGTAGCAAAAACATTCTGCTTAATGATTTTGAATTGACTAGCTGTTGTTTTCATATAGCTACCTTTTTTTTCCTGAGTAAAATGAGTTGCAGAGAGCTATTCTGTTAAAGTATCAGTTAAAACAAATGCATTAAAGATGGCTACTTGCTCTATTCTTAAAAATGAACTTCCCATGTCTTTGTAAGAAGTACAAGGTTTGGGGTTTTTTTGTGAGATTCTGTTGTTGATAGTTTCCTCCCTGATCTAATTATTTATATCTGATTATTCTGGACAAAACACTTTTTTCTGCCTTTCAGTTATGAGAGAGATTGTCCTTCTTAACAAAAAGAAATAAAACTGAGTTCCAGTTCTGCTTTCTCCATTTATTTTTCAGAGCAGACTACTGACCAGTTAACAAATTTGATAAATTAACAAATTAAAAAATTAGAGAGATTAACTGGCTCATCGTATCTCTGGAAAATGCTGGTAAATGAATGAAGCTAATGAGGAGCAGTTGTGAAAGCATCACATATACAAAAGCTTATTTTTTCTTGTCTGTTTACTTGCACAGCTTGCTTTACCTACTAAGTGATGTTTGGAAGGATGAATATAGGATGGGGAAAGGCAAATCATGGAAATGCTGCTCAATTTGTTGTTGCTGATAGTCAACATGGCAGGCTGAGGAATGTCTTTGGAGACTGCCTTGCAGAACAGAACCTGGATTGATGCTCAGCTGGGCTAAGAAGAACGGGATGCTACTATTTTTAAAAACATAGCCTGGTCTTAAAAATATTCAGCCTCTTGAGACTATTTTATTTGTCAAATGCCTGTTTTTTGTGTAAGAAAAGTGCATAGAGGTTGATTTATTCTGGTGCAATTTCTGTCCATCTGTAGTACAAGCAGACTCATTTTTCATGTGTTGCTTTAATGTTCAGAAAATGTCCATCTGTAACTTCCTGGCTTGGGAATTCCCAGGTATTTTTCTACTTGGATGATAACCAGTCCCAGATACCCTCTATAGCTTCAAAAGTCAGGCAGGACTGAGTGCATTTACATGGCATTGCTATGGGTGATTCCCAGTTTATTTAATGAAGCAGAGCTTGCTCATCTGCCTGGTTTTTACTCTTAGTCCTTGAGAGTTTTACCTGATATTTCAGTCTTTACCCTTGATACAGCAGAGTTAAGCATACATGCATACTAGGTCTACAAAAAGACCCAGTGGAATCTGGTTATCTTCTATGCATGAGTGCAACTTGGAAAACCTTTGCTGGCTTAGGATGGAACGGGGATGGAATCACGACATAAAAATACAAGGGCACAGTTCACAAAACATTTGCCTGATCTTCTAGATAGTTGTAAAGGTAAAAATTTACTCTCCTGTGTGCTTGGATTTTTGCTTCTGTATAGGTGTAAAATTACTTTCTTCTTGCGAGGTCTTTGCTCAGTTCAACACTTTTCTCATCCTTAAATCAACAAATTGGGTGCCTGGTGTCTTCACTTTCCTGAAAAGCCTGATCTGGTATCTGTGGTTGTGGGGTGCCTCCTCGCCCTGGGTGTGAAAATCGCAATATCTGACCTGCTGCTCAGGTGAGACTGGTGATGAAGCTGGGCTGAGGAGGTGACAGCACTTGCTCTGCTTCCTGCTGCAGCTGTGCTTGCTGCAGAAGGTAACACTCATAAAGCCTGCAAGACGCCTGGGCTTGAGTACTGAGTTCAGGTCAGCTTCAAACTGAAAGAAACTGTGTCTAAATAACTTAAGGAAATTCATCAGCTGAGGTATTACTGACTTCCTTAGGAGCCTCACTTCCCGCAGGTTGGTCTTCAGGGTCTTTTCTTTGATTCAGACTCTTCTTAGAGCTTCTGTATGCTAGTCTGACTTCGGCAAGCAGCAAAATAGACTGGCACTAAACGGCCAGCTAAACTTTCCAGAACTTCTTAGTTGAATTGTGACAATACAAATGTTTTCCTTGGGTTATAACCAGCAGGGTTTTGTGTGTAGATTGCAAAGCCATGTTAGCGAATTTGGATCATCACCAGCACAATCTCGGGACTTTCGAACTTTGTCATTTCAGCGATTGCTCTCAAGCAGCAGGTTGTATGTACATGTATGTATAAGCACGCATGTGTTTATACACGCACACACAGTTTTCAGGATCTTGTGTGGAATTTTGCATCTGTACTGGGGCACACTTTCAAAAAATAATACTTTTCTTGATTTTTTTTTTTAACTAAATTTTCCAAATCAGATCAAGACAGCAAAAATAATGCCAAAGTAAATTAGACGTCTTAATTTAATTATGTGTATAAATAGGAAGCCAATTAAAAATCAAATAACACACACCGCCCAAATGTCTCCAATTTTTGCTTTTTATTGAGTTTATTCTCAGCTTTGCTCTGATATGGATACATACAATGTAGTTATGAGTCTTCTGAAGAAATAGTGTTCTCTCATCATCATACTGTGTTTGTACAAGATCCATGTACGCAACTTTTTTTAAATGAGGCAAAAATAAAAAATGACAGCTTTTTGGGATGTTGCCCAAATAAAATTTTTTCTGTTTGCAAATGATTAAAATTTCAGCTACATTTAAAATATGCTTTTGTATTTTTCTCCGGGGGCGTTGTGTAGGAGGGAATTCTAAATCATTATTTGATGTCTTACTGATTGTTAATGGTCAATGAACCATGGATACTCGTGAATACTTGAATTGTCAGCCTAGTTAGCAATACACCTACTTCCTTTATTATTAGGAAATTGCAAAACTATACTTAGAATGAGAAATATCATTTTGACAATGGTAACATCATCGGATTAATATTCTTAAGATTTTTCAAGAGGTAGTTATGGAACACAGAGTAATTGCTCTACAGCTTCATGTGACATTAAAACACCTCTACTGTGCTATTGCAATTTCCTTATTTATATACTGGCTTATAAGAAGAGAGGTTAATTAGGTGGATTTTTTTTTTTTTAATATAGCAAATATTGTATCTAATAAAGTCTAGTTTTAAATAGTGGCAAAGTTCTCCAAAATTATTTTATGATGTAAATGTTGCGTAAAGCATGGTTCCGTATGCAGTAATTTCTCCTGACCGTTGGATTTGATCTGGGCAACTTGGGTGTTCCTTACATCTGCCAGGTGAGTGAACAGTTTGTGGTGCAAAGAACAGTAGAGGTCCTAAACATTCCAGTGAACACAATTTGACTAATACAATGTTAGGAAGAAATTCTTCACTACGGGATAGTGAGGCACTGGTACAGGTTGTTGAGAGAAGCTGTGGATGCCCCATCCCTGGAAGTGTTCAAGGCCAGGTTGGATGGGGCCCTGAGCAACCTGGTCTAGTGGAAGGTGTCCCTGTCCATGGCAGGGGGGTTGGACTAGAGGATCTTTAATGTCCCTTCCAACCCAAACCATTCTGTGATTCTGTAATACAATGAAAGAAGCGTAAACAAAATTCTAGTGAAGAGCTCAATAGATAAGTTGTTGGCATGACTGGGAGAAGATGGAAGTGGTTAAGGGGCTTCCTCTATGGAAAGCCTGGTTTGTCCTGGGTCTTTTCCTGTTTGACAAACACGTCAGTGACCTGGAGAAGGAGACTGAGCCCTCATCAAGTTTACCAATGATGCCAAATGATGTTGTCAGAGACTGAAATATTATAAATTGGGACTTAAACATTTTCTTGAAGGACTTTTAAAACTGCATTACAAAAGCTGCAGAGAAAACTACCACACCCTGAATGGGGCTCTGAGAGGCCCCGGACTGCTCGCTGATGAAAATAATATAACAACTCAGGGCTGGGGACATTCACAAAGCACAGGATTAACACCTCGAAGGTGGAGACCACAGCCCCGGGGCTATCAGCTACCAGGCTGCACAGACCCTCGCACCAAGGGGTCGGGGGGAGAGAGGTTTTGGGTGTATGTTGGAAAAGCCTCTGCTCAGAGGCACGGTGACAGCCCATCCTCCACTGTGCAGAGGAGCTCAGCTGAGGGGCCCTCACCCAGGAGAGGAAAGCTTATCCACAGCAGAAGGGGGTGACATNGGAATTCTGTACTCTTTGGTGTGTGGTGGCGTGTGGTGGCGTGTGGCGGCGTGTGGCAGCATGTAGTAGCATGGCCATGGTGGCAACAGGGGACCCTCACCACCAAGAAGACCAGATGGAGAGGAGCAACGAGACATCATCAGGACCCTCAGATGGGTGAAATGCTTCCACCTAATCCCTGTCACCTCTCCCTGTCTCCCCCACCCACCACGCACACCTCTTTTTCTATCTCTTTCTTTCTTTCTTTCTCTTCTCTTTCCTTCTCTTTACCTCTCTACTATTAAATAAAATACATCAATTTTTTTGGCAACAACATTTAACCTCGTTTGGTTTTAATCTCGTTTCTGGGAATATTAAGAACCTTCTAAGTTCTTTCCGGTTTATGCGCAGAAACTTAGCTTTCTTTGCTGTTCTGTGCTGAAACCGGATCGTAACAGATGTGAACCACTCTTTACACTAGAGGGAAGAGCTGACATTCAGGGGGACCTGGAGAGGCTGCAGGAATGGGGTGACAGGAACCCTTTGTGAAATTCCACAAGGACAGGTGCAGAGCCAGGTGCCTGGGAGGGAAGTGCCCCTTGAAGTTCTAGGGGCTGGTGAATGCCTGGCTGGGGAGTGATTCTGCTGAGGGGCCTGGGCCACAGCAAGAATAAGAGCTGGTGGCATGTTCTGGCAGCAGAGAGGGACAGCAGCCTCCGAGATGTGTGAGCGGGAGCATGGTCACCAGATCGACAGAAACAGCTCTTCTCTTCTTAGCCAGCCACACTGAGCTGCAGCATCCAGTCTGGGGGCCTCTGAACAGCAAAAACATTGGGCAACCACAGCAGGTCTAGTAAAGGCCACCCTAGTGTTTGGGGGCTGGAGCGCTTTGCCCTGTGAGGAGGAGCTGCAGGGGTAGAGCTTGTTCACTCTGAAGAAGAGAGGGCTGCTGGGGGTCCTCACAGCAGCCCCCCAGCATAATACGGTCATAAAGAACATGGGTCCAGGCTCTCCATGTCATGTGTGGTGGGAGGTTGAGAAAAAAGGAGCACAAGTTGAAAAGGAGGTGCAGGTTGGACATAAATAACACTGTTTCATCCCGCAATCCAGCAGTGACAGAGGTTGCCCAGAGAGGTTGTGCATTCTCCTTCCTTGGGAGTTTTTCAAGATCCACTGCTCTGACCCTGCATGTGGCCTTGCTTTGAGCAGCCGGTAAGACCAAGGACCTCCTGAAGTCCCTCCCAACCTGAATTGTCCCGTGCAATGAGATCCAGTGGGGAGGACAGATGGCAGAGGTATAATAACAAAGGAGTCACATCAGGGAAGTATCCTGCAGTAGTTCTGTGTGTGTCTTTTGTTTGCTTGCTTTTTATAAAGTCTGAAGTACAGCTGAACTTAGAGTCATATTTAAAATAGTATTGAGAGCTGCACAACACAAAATATCAGTATTTTTATACCACTCAGCTTTGGTGTCCTGGAGCCAACTCTTCAGGGGACTCTGAGTCCAGTCTTGGTGCTGCTGGTCCAGTTAGTTCTTTGTTCTTAATACTGGGTGTTAGGAAGCCTTCTAGTCTTCACTGGGCCAGGAACAAAGACATTTGGCCTTGTAAAACTGCCAGTGGCCTGAACAGACAGAAATACCTCCCCAAATCATGAGCACGTAGTTACTGTGTTCAACAGTGGGCCAGTCTGTAATTGTTTAGTGCTTCCCGCACTGGTGTCAGTGGGAATTTCTGTGGAAGGAACTGCTGCAGGGGACAAATTGATCAGCTAAGAGAGGCTTAAAGATCTGAGTGCTGAGGTTACTGATAGCAGATGAGATTTCTTGAATTAAGGAGAGGACTGCCAGATTCCCAGTTAGGTTTATTTTACTCGCAGTTGGGGAAGAAGCAGTGTGATTCCCATTTGAGGTTAAAAAAGTCCTTTGCAAGCTCCGAATTGTTACATTTCTTCTGATCCTAATGTACTATTTAACCACCAGTCCACATCACTCTCAACAGCACATAGGTACCTTTTCAGCAGGGGCCTTAAATACCTGGCAGAGCAAGAGCTAGGATCCAGGAGCCATGCCCACAAAGCAACATCTGCAACTTCCTTACATGCTCAGTTGTCATCTCCACACATTGTTATTACACAGTTAAATGTTTCCATGTTTGGTGACTCAGCTTTGGTCTTTCCCACCATTCTCATCATGAAGATACAATCCTGCAGATGTTTCCAGGGCTCCTGCCTTCCCTTCAAGCCATCCTCTCAACAAGTGTGAAAGTGCCCTCACTCTCTGTCTTTTTCTTTGTGCAACCACTCTAGCTCCAGTCTTCAATAATTCATGATCTTGCAGGAGGTGCACCAAAATGATTTTAGCTGCCTCCAACTTTTTTGGACAGAAGGATAATAAAAATGATTTCACAGTAACTAAAGCAAGTCAGTTCATTGGTGAAAGCACTTAAATATAACTTATTAGCTATTCAGGAGGAAGGTTTTACTAAAGGTACAATGCATTTATGTATTAAAGTGCAGCTCAGCTCCTGAAAAATGACTACGTAAATAAGCACTTGTCACATCTTATTTTTGTTGATTTTTTTTCTTCTCCTTCTAAATTTGTTTTCTGCTGTTAACTCTATTGCTGTCATGATTTTAACCGTGAAGTAGCTGGATCCTGCTCCTAGTGGGGTTAATTGCCAGTGAGTTACACTTGTGTGTTGCCACCGATGAGCTGCTGTTACAGGCATTCTTACAAGACAGAAGGCACAAGTCAGTGTGACCCATGGCACAATATGACACAGAAACTTTTGGAATATGATGTTTGAGATAAAAAGATCAGGTTGTGGTCCAGTTTTCGAAGTCCAGGGTAAAAAAATTATAACTGAGAATATGAGGTAAATCCACAAAATGTTTTAAACTCCTAATTTCTACTAGGCCTGGCAGTGTGCCAGTATGTCCAGTGGGGGATCAAGAGTCACTTTGTCTCCAACAGCATCCATGGGTCATCTAATTTCCTAGTTTCTTGATGTCTGGGCATAGGGGCTATTAGCACTAATTAATTCTAGCACTGTGCAGAGGCACAACATAGTCCTGGGGAACCAGAGGTTAAATCAAGAAAAAATACAACTGCAGTACTTTCCAAAACTGAGGTGAAGAAACAGCTGGGGAGGTGTTTCTAGAGTACAAGTGTGACTGCAGACATCGTAATTCAAGTTACTCAAATGTTTGGTTCCTTTTATCTGTTTTAGATCTCGCTGTTAGCACCTTGGTACTTGTATACAAAGAATACTTGATAGCACAATCACAAAAGCAATAAACAGCCTTACAAAGACATAGATCTAAGGTGACTCCTTCAAGTGGAATCTTGCTTTACGCGCGATTTCAATGTCACGTATCATAATTGCATCTAATATTAGAGACTGACTTAATGCAACACAATGTCAATGACAATATAAAGGCAATCATGAACAAAGAAGATAACTGTAAACTGGGGGGATGGAAGAACGGATTACACTGCAGTGAAGACTTCTGTAGACATTACAAACTTTTTCAGCGACATGCCGAGGAATTTTTTTCTCTCCTAAACCTCTGGATACTTTATTCTTCTTTCCGTTTTGATACTGGAATCTGCCTGGAATGTCTGAATGTGATTTAGGGTTGGGGTTTTTTTCCCCTTCCTCAAACTTGTGACTCTATCTTTTGCTAAGCACCGAAGTTACATACGTAAAGTTGGTTAGCAAGCTGAATAGACTACCAGCTGCTGAGAATTAAATCCATATAAAAGGGTTTTCTTTTTCCCCTCAGCAACACATATCCATCCTCCCACCCCCCAAAGGAATATGGTTTAAAAGGTGTGAAGCTAGACTATTTTGGCTCTATCAAAGTCTGAAGACAGAATGAAAATGTCACACATCTTCCTAAATGACTGTGAGTCTCTATCGGATTTTTTGTGGGTGTAGGGAGCAGCAGTGTGACCTGCTTATACCAACTTAACAGCAGGTAGCTACGGCAGGCCCTGTGGCTTGCACGTGATTCCCTCTTGCAGTAATGCTTGTGATGGGGCTGTAATTTCAATGAATTGAAATGACATCTGCTGCACTGCACAGTCTCTGGCTTGCCCTGATGTGAGTGCATACGTGCACACAGAGGTGCTGGAGAGGAGCTGCCTTTGGCAGTGGCACATCATAGATCTGCTTATGCCAGGCACACACAAGCATCCTCCATGTGCTTCAGGTTTGGCTGGCCTACAGAATCATAGATGGGAACCACAGACTGTGCTGAGTTGGAAGGGACCCACAAGGACCAATGAGTCCAACGCTTCTCCCCTTGTCTCCTCTCCTCATCAGAAGAATGGATTTATTTATGCCTATAAAAGTTCAGCTGAAATTCTGTGACAAAATTAGAGATAACACGTTGCAGAATCCATATAACCAAAGCAAATGAAAAACCTTTGCAGATGTTAACACAGCAGCAGGTGAGGGCTTAGGTTCTGAAACACAGACGCTTGCCTGGGCTTTTTCTACTCATTTAAACAACTTCCCCCTCCTCCTCCACCTCCCTCCCAAAAACACCAAAACACCAAAACAAACTCAAAAAGCAGCCATCCCAGAGGTTCAGAGGGCATCAGTTGTACTCCAGTCTCCCTGGTTTACCATGAAAGCCAGGTTGCTGGACCTGAAGCTGAGGAAAGCTTTAAAAGGGATCCTATTGGAGTCTAGAAACATCTGAATTATCAGGATCTCCTACAATAGAATGAGTTTTCTTTTTTTCCAGTGGGCTGCCATTCTAATAATGCTTTGAATGTCAGCAGTGATAACTGCTTCTAATTTGTCCTTCCAATTCTGTGAGGAAGGAAGGAAGGAATTCATAATACAAAATGAATTCTAATGAGGGATGAAACTCTCCTCCTAAGAAACAGTGCTCCAAGAGCTGAGCTGCAGAGATTCGCCCCATGGGGACCTGTCTGACACTTTAGCTTAACACTCAAGAGTTTAAGTGACCCTACAGAATATAAATCAGCTTGTGCTGCTTCAGCATTAGCTGCTGAGTAGCCAGTGCATGGGAAAGTTGACCTGTTTGTTCAGGTTGGCTTGAAGCTTAGTTGAAAAAACACCCAGGTTTTGTTGGATTGTGGAGAGTGGAGTTGGGGACCACTCATAAGTTGGTTCTATATCGTGAAAAGTCCTCTTTCAAAAGCCTGTCCGTGGATGACAAGAAAAAGCAGAGTGCTGAGAAGTCCTTGCTGGCCAGTGGGCTCGTGGTTTGGGATGTCCCTGGGTGAGGATGCTGAACTCATAAGCAGATGACATTACAGCCCTGAAAGTGAGTCTATTCCTACAAGCTTATGCTTTAATGAATATGCAAGCATGGTTTTTACAGCCCAATTTGAAAAATTGAAAACATGACAACTCTAAAGCTGTTAATAATATCAATGGCTATGCTGTGTGGTTCCAGACCAAAGAAGAAAAGCCATAGTAGGTTACACTTTACAAAAGGCTTACACTTTACAAAAGGGCTGGAGGTGAGAGGGTTGGGGGACATACCATTTTCAAAATGCAGCAAAAAGAATGAACATAAATACTTTCAAATTTTTGAATGACTCAGTGTTTCATTAAGATGTGGAGGGGAAAATGATTTCATGAAAGACAAATTAAATTTCAATTAAATAACTCGTCCATGCCTGGAAAAGCCACCCTCTGATTCACATTTTCCTCTGCTGTGTCCATCCAGCAGAGGTTGCTAATGATTCTAAGTGCAAGTTATTTCAGCCAGTAAAGGTAAACTGAAGAATGCAGGTTTTTTTCCATCGACCTTTGTGCCTGCTTTTGTATCCCTGCTTGCACTTGTGGAAAAGCATTGAACAGGTCTAAATGCTCTTCATATCCCATACCTGGTAGCCTATAGCTGTACCGAGGCAGCCTGCCAGAAACGAGGCTGCCTTGCTTTTGTTGTTTTATGAAATACTCCCCTTGTATTTTCAGTTTTTCTGCAACCAGCAAATTGCTAATGCCTCTGACTGGCAGGCAAGATTGCCTGATCCTCATTGCTGCAGTTCTGCTACCAGTGCCCAGGGCTGAAGAGAATTTTTAACAGCATGAAAGACAGGCTGAATATGACAAGGCAGTGGATAGGAGTTTGGGGGGTTTTTTCCTGAGGATTTTGTTTCAGTTTCTGTATTGTCGTTTATTATTTCTAGCTTGTGAATGAGTAAAAATAAGTGTTTGTTGTTATTTTGATTTTTCTTTTAAAAATAAATTACCTTCATGTTTCTAGATTGACATGGTGGACTGTGATTCCGAGGAGGATACGTGTTCAGTTTTATTTTCTTTAGCCGCCTCTTGGACACCTTTGTGGACGTTCAGAAAACTTCTGTTTCCAGTAAAGCGGAGTAGCAACAGCCACAAGTGTCTGCCAATCCTAATAACTCACTCCAAGTTACAGAAAGTGGAACCCAAAAAATTATCAGAGCATTAAAGCCATGGCATTTCCTATATTTCACATCATTTGAATATGAATAATGAAATCCAGCAACCATCACTCTTGATGTTTAAAAAGTGTATATGAGCAGGTAAGCACTTTAAACAAGAAATGCAGTGCCAGCCAAAGTAATCTCTGCCATAATGTCCTCAAATTCCCTGGAGTTATAGTAGGGATTAACTTGTTTCATGATGTCTGAAAACTGGAGGAAAAAATGAGTTAAAGCTTTCTACCAGGAATTCCAATCAGCATTAAAGAGCTGAATGAATACTAGTAAACATAAATTTAAAAAAACCCAAACCAAACCTGCTCTTACCTGCTCAAAGGTTTAAATGGATGTTTTGCACCCATTTTTCTTCTCTGTGAGTGGCTTTGCTTAGTGAAAGTTGTAGTAGCACAAATAGATTAGATGAACTTTTGACCTAGGCACAAGTGTTAAGAGGAAAGAATTGGTTTTATTCCCAAGTGAACATTTGCATGAACTGTGCAAGTGTGCATAACCACTGACACAGTGGAAATAGAAGAGGTCTTGTGATTAAATTCAGCTCAAATATTCTGCAGTAACTGCTACAGCAACTATGGAGTAAAAAGAAATATTAACAAGATAAGTAGGGAAAAAAAAAGAAATTGTGGACTGTTTGTAAATATACTTTTGAGAGCACAAATAGAAAGTAATTTGTACACTTGAATTATTCACTCTGAATGATTTGCTGAGATTTGGCCCACTATAATGGTTTAAGATGCACTGATGCACTGTTGTAAAACGTATACTCTCTTATTTCAATCAAAATTTTGGATTTTTCTAAGCGTGTCAATTATGAAATCTGTGTCCAGTTGCCTGGTACTAAGAGATCAATGAGAAGTGTTGATGATTAAGCTATTTTATGAGTACAGTACAATTTAGCAAAACAGTTGCAACATCTATAAAGACAATAAGATTTACTTTCTAGCCTGATGCTGTGATAAAGAAAGTGGAATCTTCTGTATTGTCCATCTACTGCAGCTTCCTTTTTCATATTCATAATTGAAAAAAATTACTGGGAATTGCTTCAGTATTGTCCTTCTGGGCCTGGGTTTTACCAATCTGCTGAAAATGTCCACTGAAGTGAGTGGTTTCTCTAAAGACTTTTGACCTTTAAGGTTGAAATAACCTCATACATAATCTTCAGTGCAAATTTTTATAGCTGCTAAGCAATTTTCCAATGCAGCTGGCCATTTTTATATCTTGAAAAACTAGTAATGATACAAACAGTTGATTATGGTTTACAATGGCAATAAACCTCTCAGTATTGGTTGTTACCAAAATAAATTGCCATTCTGTTAAATGTTAAATAACAAGTCATAAACTGCTGAAAACAACCCATTTCTTGTGGATTATTGCCTGAATAAATTTTAGTAAGAAGTGCAGATCATGAAGTTGTGATCAGCAGATCAGGCCTAATGAAATTTTATATATTTTAAAAAGCTGAAGGATCCTCAGAATGTGATGCAAACTGTAACACCAATTAAACAACAAAAAAATTAAGTCTCCTGGTAGTTTGAGGATTTTTTTGGTGAGACTATTTTTATCTTCTGACACCAGCTCTTGCTGTTTTCCATTGTTTCTTCAGGTGTTGAAAAACCCAATCAATGCCAGCACGTTGAGCCCACCGAGAAGGCAGAGAGGAACCTGTTCAAATACAAAGCACCTACATGAGATGTCTGCACAGAATCAGAGGGGTTAGTATCTGCTTTGGAGTAATTACTACTGCTCATCTCAAAAGCAAAAATGCCATCAAACATTCATAGCTCAGGTGCCATCTTCCCAACAGTGAGTGACAGAAGACGTCTTCGCCATAGCAACGAGTGTTATCTCCTAAGAATAACATTAACCTCCCTTGTTACTGGTTTTAAATCCTTGTGTATAAACAGCAGTTGCAAGGCATGTGTGCCTTGATTGTGCATTTTCGTTACTTAATATGTACCAGGTGTGTATTAGCTGCAGTAAGACTAAAAAAGACATCACCAGAAAGAGGAAACAATTAAAGGGATGGAAATACAACCATTAATAATCCAGTCCTGGAAAGATGATCAGGGAGAGGTCTCCTGTTCATGCTCATGAAAATCAGACCTCTCCACGGAGAAGCCTGGCAGAGAGGGCTCTTCAGCAGCAGCATCCTCCCCCTCAATCCGCAGGTTGATTTTGAATCAGTCAGGGAGAGGTGGGAGAAGAGAGCAAAAGGAGGAAGGGAGAGAGGATTATTTCTGTTTCTCTCCTTTCCCTTCTGCACCTCCTGTCCTGCACACTTTTTTCTCAGGCAGGGTTGAAATCCAGGAAATTTGAACCAAATATTTTAGCTATTTTAAATTGCTGCATTATGCATTTTTTCAGAATGTCACCAAAGCTTTTTCGAGTAAAGGAGATGAAATTCCCTTCATAATAGCCCTGTAGGATACAGTGATATCCTGGGAGTGCCATAAAAATGCCATTAAGAGACATTTCATTTTGGTTTCTGGGGCTCTACTCTTATCTATTTTGACTTAAACTCTTTCTTCCATCTCTGCAAGAGAGGAACATGACACAGGAGTTGCACAAAATGAGCTCAGATCAGGGAAGACAGATTGTAAATCGAGACTTGCTAGAGCTAAATCATGTTCTCTCTCTTGATCTCTTATCTGATAACTTTTATCCAAAAGGTATTGAGGAAGTTAATTGCAACTGCTAAGATGAATCTTTAGGAAATATCATTCTCCAGGGCCATCTTTTCCCTGCTCTCCAGACCCCGTGTTGCATTTTTTTCAAGGCCTCAAATATGAAATGGTTATCTTGCGAATTTTAACATCCTTATCCTTTCCTACAGAACTGTTCAGACGAAGAAGAAAACTGTAGCTTTTTATTTGCAAGGTTTAGGAATCCAGGGAAGCAGTGTGTGAGGGGGAAAGGCAGTGGCTTTCTGAATTCAAATGCTAGCTCTATTTGACAAGCTAAAGACAAAGGTAAAAAAGGATGTTTTCTGTTTAGAGACTGATAGTACTGTAGACAGTCTTGGTTTAGAAACAGGCTAAAATTCCTGTTGTAAGCTTCTAATTACCTTGTGTGGCATGGCTTCTAGATACACTATCTTGCAGAGATAGTGAAGTTGTGAGTACACGTGAAGGCAGCTTTACGCATATAAAGAATAGGTGTTGGTAAAGGCTGTGGGAGATCTAGTTACTCTCTGGAAATAGGTATCGTAAAACTCTTGGTGGCAAAATATTGCAACTTTCCCATTGCCAATAAGCATTTTAATATTTTCAGATCACCAAACTAATAACAGAGCCTGTTGTTACTTAACTGAAAGAACACAGGCACCAGCAGACATAGGAACGTTTGAAGGAAGACAAAAACAATCAATAGCTGTTGGGAAAGGTCAGGTTATATCACACTCAAAAGGAGAGCTCTTCCCTCCCAGATAAGTCAGATGGATAGGAAGGACGTTATAGTCCATGCAACACATTGGTGTGTGCAATGAGGTGGGCTAAATAAAATTCATAGGAAGCAGGAGGCCCCATCTGCTTTGACACCAATGCAAGCATAAACAGCTTTTAACATTTTGCACACTCAAAATCAAGTAAATTACCATCTTGCTGGCAGCTTCAGCAGTGGCATGAAAGATTGGATACAGCACCTGATTTCGTGTGTTATCTGCTTCAAGATCAAAGTGGTTTTATATTTTAATGTATCAAAGAAATGGATAAAAGTCCAGATAGTATGCCAGAGGCTGCATAAGGATCTTGAATGCTGAGTAGTACCTTACAGTTATGGACACGTGGGGATGGAAAAACATTCCTAAAACATTTCTGCTATGTGGCACAGACAGAGGGACAGATAATGTATTAAAAAGTAGCACTGGATTCAGTGATCTAGGTTTTCCTCCCTCATCTTGACAATGTGAAATTTGTATATTCACCTCCAGTATCCATGTAATTTTTGAACTGGTTGTATCTGGCATAGGTACTGACAAGGCATTAAACAGAGCACTGTTTTCACAGCACTGCTGGCACCTACAGTGCTTTTGGACCAGAGTGTGTTGTTGTTCATAAGCCAAGGAAGATGGTGAGTCCACAAAACCAGACACAGGTAGGCAGGATGCATGGGAAGCAAGTGGGGGAGGAAGAAGATTATCTAGTCTTTATTGCAGAGTTTTCCTTTTGGTGTTTTTCTTTTTGCTGAGCATGGCAGAGCACAGATTCATTGTGAAATCTAGCAAAAGAAGAGAGCTTTGATTTTGTTTGCTCAGTTTCTGAGGAGCTGTTCTAACACCAAGGTTAAAGGCCACTAAACAAATGCAGGCTCCTTTTGTTTGGAAATGACTTAATGGCAAATATGTTTATATTATCCAGTGATAGGTTTTTTCTATTTTATATTTTGCACTGACAGACAGTCTCTTCATGCAAATCAATCACTACTTGGGTTGTGTTTCTTTACGTGTAAGTGCAATCAAGACAAAAACCCAAAACCATAAAAAGTGTTTTTTACAGGGTGATATTGTGCTGCATTTCGGGCAATAGGAAGTGGGGGCTCTCTGGGAGGAAAACCCTGGACAGATGTTAGCATGATACCATTCTTCTGACCCCTGTTTCTCCATACACTTTGAAGGAGGTAGATATTAAAAGGTGGAACTACTGAGCCAAGTATATTTTCCTCTATATTTGCAGCTGGACAATGAAAGAGGGTGACTGTGACACACAGGACAGGAACTGAAATGTATACTCAGAACCATTCCCCAGTTATTCTCATTTTGTGAAGCAAACAGAAACCTCAGTAATGGCCTTGCTGTGGAAAGGGAGTTTTGAATGGCAGTTTGTTTTATGACTCTTAATTTATCTCTCCTTCAGCTGTTGGTCTCATGACTGACTCCTCCTTCCCTCTCCCACTCACGCTGAGTGGCGTCATCTGCAACAGCTTTCCTTACATTTCACTGTACGCAGCCTCAGAAGTTCTGCTGTGAAATGCTTTGGCACATACGCAGTGAGGAAAAATCTGTGTAACATGCCTGATGCCTTAGAAATATTTTTTGTGTTCCTCTGCAGAGGATAGAAAGTGTAAAAACACAGGGGAAGGTATTCTGTGGAAAAAATGTATTACTGTATGTCACATGAGCGCTGTTTGAGAGCTACAAATTCCTGCACAAAAAAATAATAAAACATAATAAACACCTCTCCTGCTGGCAACCTACATAAGAAGACACAGCTCAGCTTCCACTTGGGTTGAGGCTTGGTAGAAAAAGGTCAGGAGACGGGGAGAAAGAGAGGAGCCCTCAGACCCTCCCAAGCAGGTGGCATCCTGCCTTTCTCATCCGCATGCTCAGACAGTGTGTGACATCGGTATCCCACAGGCATCTCTGCAAGCCCTAAGCCCACACTGGAATGATGCAGCAATAATGCGGTGATGGACATGCACCTGCTTGTCCCTTTCCCTGGCTTTGCTTGGAAAAAGGAGATGCAGCTGAGGTTGAAATGAGGTGGGGTTATAGGAAAGAAAATGTGGTGTGGCCAATGGAAGCAGATCTGGACTGCCTTTGAAGTGCCCTGAATCTCTCAGCTGTTGTGAACACATCTCGTTCTCCCATCGAATGATGGGAAGGGAGGTCAAAAGAGCTCAGTTTGAAACAACTGCCAAGGATAGCAAATTCTTAAAAATTAGCGTGCCTTTTGGGAAGGAGGAAGGCAGTGCAATTTTGATGAGAAAGGCTGCTTTCGGTTTGGGCTCAATCATGCAAGGTGCCGAGTGCCTTCAGTCCTCATTCACGTTGATAGGAACTGACTGTCCTCATGCTACCTGGCAGGCATGGCTGCTAGGTCAGTTCTCATTCCCCTCTCCCCCTCAGCCTGTCATTTCACTTCCTAAAGAATGTCTTATTTGATGTCATCTGTAGCACAGGGAATTAATGAGGTTTTCTTTCAGACGCTTCCCATTTATCCCCAGAAAATCAGAGGGACAGATGTTTTTCTCTGCTAGGAAGTAAACCTCCAGGAAGATGATAGAAAAGAGGTGGTTGGATGTTTGTAGCATCCCTTTCCCAGACATGCAGAGGGGGTTTGGACCTGCTTTGGGTCTGTAAAAAGAAGGGGCAGCCGTTTGGTGCTGACTGTCCTCATGAGCTGCTGTTCTCCTCTCTCATTTCAAAGGATTTCTAACCCTCGGGGACCACCTCTGACCACATCATTCCTCGAGAAATGGATGTAAGGCACGCTTAATGTCAATGACATCTTAATCATCTGGTCTTTGAAAAGCGAAAAGGCCAAGGCAAGTACTTCTGTTAGCAGGAGCATCATAGTGTTTGATAAACATGGACTGCATGCATCTAGTTGAGATGCCTCTATGCCGAACTGTGTAATTCACAAAATGTAAATGGGGTGCTTATCAGATGGATTATTTTCTGAAAGCACAAGCAAAATTACAGTAATTACTTTTCCTCCTGCTACATTATCTTTATTCCCAAGAAACTTTATAACTTCCTACAGAAAATTAATAAATATTTACTTAAAAGATCAGAATAGCTGAGCAAAGGTTCCCTTCACTTCCCACAAAATCAGCATTTCTGTTGAACAAAAAGCTGCTCTTGAAAGCAAGAGATTTTCATGGGGGCAGGGAGAAACAGGTACTGTCAGTGAAAAGTTTTCCAAGGAGATCACTAGATATTAATCTAGATTTTCAAGAAGCTGTAGTTTCCTGTAATTCCCACTTCTTTGACAAGCCCTTAGGTGAGAAATGAGTTCCTACTGTCCTTCCTTCAGCAACTGAGTGCTTCAGCCCAGCTTTTTAGATATAACCACCATGGTAATTGCCTGGGAATAATCAATATTAAGGACCCACCTTTTTAATGCGAGATAAAGATTAATCTACTTTGTCATTCCACTTACCCTACCTTAAGCCCACTCATATACATGCATTTGATTATATTTTGTGATTCGCAAAGAATAAATCTGAAGGACTAGTTAAAAAAAAATAATCTGCCATGGCTTGTTCACCTCATCAAACTGTGTAGATGATGGTGTAATTCTAACACCAACTGGTTCTACAGCATCTTAGAGCTCTGTGGATAAGTAATAAGCAAGCCTTTTAACACTCCCCCATCCACCCTAAATGTAAGCATTTTAACCTGGTTTATTTGCTTTTTTATTCTCACATAGGAAAAACAAAAATTTTCTTGGGGGCTTGTATCCTTTTTTACTCTAGTGTGATAGTGCCCACAGTCTTATGGTTTTGCCCTCAAAATTTCCCCATGAGGTAGAAAGTGCTGTTTTGTTATAACTGAGAAACTGAAGTGCAGAAAAGTTAGAAGACTTTTCTCATGGCCATCTGGGAAAGTCAAAAGGGGTCAAGAGCTCAAGCCATGAATTCAGCTGGGACCTTCTCACTTCCTTTTAAGCTTAGATGTAAGAAAAACGGTTCACAGCTGCTCTCACATCTCTGATCTGGGAATAAAGCAGTGTCCTCATGGGGTACGTCTGGATCTAAGACAACCTGTCTGACTGTACACTGAAACAGCCTCAGAATGTTCAGCCTGTTCATCACAGTCTTCACCATGAGCTGTGAGGATGGGAACAAGCAGCTGGGTGGTGCTACACACTTGAGCAAAAAGACCAGGACATCAATCCCTTTAGTGATAGCACCAGGGTCTGAGAGCTAGCTCCAATTCCTAGGACACTGCTTCAGCCTTCTAAACTAACCTTCTTCCCATAAAGTACAGTTAATTTGCAGGTGCTTTGTAGCTGGGCAGGAACCTTGTAACATGAGCAACTTCATCCTGGAAACACCCATTTGATTCTGATTAAGAAATCAACACAAAGATTCAACCTCATCCAGCTCAGCCCATGCCCTAAGTGTATGGAGACGATAAGAGAAACATTGCTGTTCTGTTCTGTAACACATGTGCACAAATAGTTGGGAAATAGCTCAAAAGATATCAAGTAACTAATTGAGCATCATGACTGCACCACTGCATAAACTCCTTGAAAGAGCAGCAAAGGGTGAAAATTGCTGATGGCAATTTCCACAGCAGAGTAATTTAGCTCAGAGGCAAAGAGTGGTGAAGGAGAGAGAGAATATATATGTCAGCGTGGGAGAGGGTGGATTCATACAAGAAGGAGTGCATTAGAGTATGTGTGAGTGTGGAGGAGGGTTAGAAGTGAGTTTCTCAGAATTAGGGCAAATTCTGCATTCATAGTAGAGCTTGCAGAGAAGCTGGATGTGTGCATGTTTATACATATATACAGGTTTGACCTTGGTCATCTCAAGGTCATTAGTGTTTTTTAAGACACTTTTCTGGAATATATTTCCAGTTCTACCAAGTGTAGGGAAAAAAACCTTGAAGGTGGGATTGAAGGCCAGCTAAAAATGCAAAACTCAGAAGATGTACCAGTGATTTGGAAAATATATAAAAGCAGCAAGACTCTTTCTTTTTTCAGAAAGTGGAACGATGGAGATGGGGAGATGGCAAGGGGGGGATGGTTGCTGTAATTGTCTCCTGGAAAGATGCTGGCAGTGTTTATCAAAAGAGGAAATGTAGGGTGGGTGGGCATTCCACCTCCATCTCTGGGCAAAGGAGAACCTGTGGAGGGTCCTGTGCCACTGACAACGAGGAGTACGAGTTAACTTGCACAGATTTATCCTTCCTCTTTCACTTTTGCCTTCAGGTAGGCAAAAAGAAAATGGTGTTTGCTGTAACTCATAGTCATTGGATGTAGAGAGGAGAACACTAAGAAATCAAAGGTTAAACCAGTGAGAAATTATTTTCTACAGCAATTTAGTAAAAAAATGTCTCTTTATTGAGATGGGTAGTATGTATCCAAGTTCTTTATGCACACTGCATCTCTCCAAAATGTATGCAGGAAAACAGTCAGATGTTTAGGCTCTGGTTCCTACTCATTGCTGGTTTCCCTGGTAATCCACTCTAGCAGTATTCCAGCTTTGAGACTCCTAAGCACAAATTTTTGGGCTCATTTCCAGTCACTTATCTTTCCAGTGGGAACAGTCTATTTCTTACTTCACCCACTTAGGCACAGCAATTTATACTTCTGATTCATGCTATGGTGGACTGAGGGGAAGATTTTATAGTGGTAATACCAATTGTCCCCCATCCCACAGTAACTCTAAAGTACTTAGCAAAACCTCAGGAGGTGTGGAAATGCATGACAGGAAAATAAAGTGCTCATGTAAGTAACAGAATTGTCCCTTACATTTCCCTTAACCCCCAAAAGTCATGTTCACACAGACAAAATTTCTTCTAATTAAGAAAACACCTCACGAGGCAAGGATTTCACCTTGAAAAGACATTTCAAATATATTCTCACTGGTCATTGATCATAATAAGTCATTGATCTCTTGGTCAGTATCTAAAAGATTTTGCTCTGACCACATTAACCTAAGGATGAATCTAAGTGTACATTCAGTTGTCTGTATTTCCTTTTCCCTTGCAGTGACTCAGTGCAGCATTGGCTGAGGATGAACAACACTCGTTAGAACAGTTTAAATGGAGTAGCTACATTCCTCACACTTTCCACACTTAAAAATTCCTATCACCAGAAGTTCCTACTGCCAGTCCTGGGATCACATAAAGGATTAAGAAAGCCCATTATTCCTTGATTTTGTCCTTTTGTATCTATAGGGAAATGGATTACAATCCTGAAGTTTGGGCTGTCTGCATGCTGACCTTACAGGGCACAGCCAAATTATTGGAGATGAATGTTTCTCTCAAGATGCTGTTTTCTATTATGTTCTTCTTTAGGAGTGGAAACCATCTGGGATTGACTGTTCAAATGGAACTTGATTTCTAGAAGATTTTCAGCTTTACTGCATGCATGTGGCAATAATTACTAGCAAAATAAGGGTTGTGTAGATTGTGTTTTACCAAGTGATTTAGGTATTTGTGATGGCTTTCCACCTGTTCAAGTTTTGATTGCAAAATCACTCTATGCAGAAAAAATACAGAAAAGTGTCAACATTGTGCAACTGAGGTAAACATCTCTTGATCTCCCAAAAGCTGCTTAACTGGTTGCCACTGTTTAAATGTACTCTTGACTGTGGACTATCACAAACTCTCCATATGAATTTTAAAATCGGTTCAAAGCATTAGGCCACAATCTCTTTGGAATAATTTAAGGAATCACTTAATGGTAATGAAGTTAAAGATAGCACTCAAAATAACTCCTTTAAGATGCCAAATTGTTAATACACACTTGCATAAATTCCACTTCCAAACGAAGCCTTTTACGAGAGTCTGAAAAGTTTTGCATACTGGAGTCCAAATACGTTCATGCACGGCTCAGAGTGATACTGTATAAAACAAAAAAGTGATGGAAAAGTCAGCAAGACCCATAGGCCAAAAGCTACAAATTCCTCAAAGCAAGGTTTTGGCTATGGATGGAATTAGTTTTTTTTAGTAGACTGGAGAATTGTGGAAATTGTGGGTGTCAATGTTCACCTTGGCTCTGGCAGGCAGATGTGGTCCATGTTAGCCTAAGCTAAATGCCTCACAGATGAACTTGTGAAGAGTCTATAAAGAGGATGACTAAGCTGCTATCATACAGGTAGTGCATGGAGTTTGGGGAGCCACTCAGCTGACTGGATATAAGAGTACCTCTCCCTAAAACAGATATCTACATCTGGGAAGCTGAATAGCCTTGCAGACTCTCAGCCTAACTTAGTGACTTGCTTTTCCACTGCCTGTAATGGAAACATAAGCACTCTGCTCTCATACCAACATTTGGGAGCGTAAACTAGGTCCTCATCCTTTGCAGAACCTACATGTCTCCGAGCTGAGTAAATAGGCAAAGGATTCCGTTGTGTCTCTATGACTCCCTTCTCGTAGAGTGGATGGTTTTGGACACCACGTGAAAGACATTGCAGTGTGAGACAAACTGGATGCTGTGCCATGCAATTCCCATGGCGTCGCTGCTTCTGCACTAGGGAGCACTGGACATTAAGGTTCAGGTCCCCAGATTCATTTCCAAGGAGGAGGGAACCTGCAAGCCTCCAGCTTTTGTCTTGAGGCTCTTTGTTTCTGTTACAGTTTGGTTTAGGCAGCACAAGATACTCGGTGCACATTGCTGAGCTGGACTGCTGGGCATTCCATAGAGTAGCTCCAACTCAGTCCTCCAGAAGAGAGCTGAGGACTTTGGAGAGCACTGTGTCGTGAAGGTATTTCTGAGTTGCTCTGTGGCTCTGGGAAGGGCTTCATGAGTTTCTTCCACAGTTTTCTCAGACCACTCCTTCAATTTTCATTGCTGAACTGAGAAATTGGCTTCTCTCTTGATGGAAGTGGAGAAGAATACCAGCTTCTCTGGAGTCTAAGGTCTGACCCTCATACATGGATGTACTGAATCCTTACAGAGCTGTTTGTTTTACAGTTGACTGTATATTGGTACTTTAAAAAGGAAATATTCCAAACATGTCTTGTATAGGGTCACTAAACAACTATTTTAGAAATTATTTTCTTTTAAGATGCATTTACAATGTGGATAGATAGATAGATAGATAGATAGATAGATAGATAGATAGATAGATAGATAGATAGATACTTTTTTCCCCTAAGTGTCTGGGATTAGAAGCAGTATGAAAATTTATGTAATGTTTAAAATGCCATCACATGCTCCTAGCTGGTGATAAATATGGATTTTGATGTTAGGGAAATAGGGAAATGCTCCTCTATTAATCTGATCAGATTTTTTTTTTTTTTTTTTTT